>PVIH01007793.1:46928-97163 GCA_004025045.1 Sigmodon hispidus
CCTCCCTCCCTCCCTCCCTCCCTTCCTTCTTTCCTTACTTCATTCCTTCCTTGCTTTTTGAGACAAGGTCTGTGTATTCCTGGCTGGCCTTGAACTCAATATGTAGCTCAGGATGGACTCAAACTCAGAGCTTCTCTTGCCTCTGCCTCCTGATTGTTGGAATTAACAGCATACACCACCACTCCCAGTGATTCAGGCTTCTCTCTTGATAGTTACTTAATGATAGACCCACTCCAGAATTTATGGCCCAAAAGGAAAGCAAATATTCACTGCTTGAAGCCACTAAGTTGGGGGGGCATTTGTTATGCAGCTACAGATAAATAACTATAACACATTACTATCATTTTAAGATACAAAAGGAATTCTTGAAGGAGAAAGTTATTCCCCATTATCCTCTTGTTTTGTGTTCCCAGGAAGGGGAAGCTTCTCTTTCTTATGTATAAGATGGAGTTGATGTTGAATTCAGATTGCTTTTGAAATAGATCATGTATTTAAAGCAATTGGCTCTTATGGATGGCGTATAGCAAGTGTTTACTGAGTATGGGAGCCACCTTTTTCCTCCCTAGCTTATTATATTAACATGACCACTACACAGACAGGGTCATTCCAAGTTTGTTTCACAATGAGTGCATCAGGGAACTGATGTTACCAAGAGCTGAAGAGCTTTGGACCTGCCTCAAGATTGGATGGATGGATGGATGGATGGATGGATGGATGCTTTGGGTCTGGAGACTTAAGATGGTGAAACCAGCTCTCCTGCAACCTTGTAGTCTAAAACTTCTGTCAGATCTATTCTTGGGGCTTGGGATGCCCTGCCTGAGCTCACACAAAGAGGAAGGACTGGACTCTACATTTATACCCAGGTCAGCATGCAGGCAGAGGCTGGGTGTACGAGATGTCTTCAGCTGGAGGAGCCTAACACAGAAAAATACTGTCTTCAGGCTGTATCAAATCATCTCCCAGATCAGGCAAGAAACCCCAATTAATTACAAGTGCTAAGTGAATGGTCTAGAAGCTAGGCTTTACAGTCAATTAGTGAGATATTGAAGGAGGTTTCATTAACCCTCTGCCTCCTGGAAGTTTTTAGTATAGAAAAAGAAAGGAGATTTCAAACTAGAGTGACTCCAGGATACTGTGGGGAAGGCAAACACAAGAATACCCCAGGGGAGGGTGATGCAGAGGGATTACTGAGTGCACAGAAGAACAGGTTTGATTTTAAACTCCTACCCACTCTAGGATTGCTTCTTCAAGATTATTTTGATCCTGTGAAGATAGTGGTCAATGTCCTTTCCATCTGGGGTACTAAACCATGCAAAATGCCATTTGTGCTTCCTGTGAGTAAGCCATCGAGGAGCATAGAATACGCAGTGGATCCTACCCAGCACCCGGGTACCTCAAACCCAGAACACTCAAACTCATGACCTTCCTCCAAACCTGACCACACCCACTGTGTTCCATTTCCTGGGGCGTTCTACAGACAGAGACACGGGCCCTGTTCTAGATGCCTCCTTCCTCCATGCTCTGCAATGTCCTGTCCCTTTGCCTCCCAGCACATCCCTTCATTCTGCTGCTGTCATCACACTCCTCCAGCATTGGCAAAGGGCAGGCTGCACCTCCTCCTACCTTGACACTGCACTCTTTCCTCTCTGGGTTCTGAGTTTCCAGCCTCTTACCCCCAACCTGAAAAGACATCCCTTTGTCTGTATCTCAGCTTAGTGCCTTTCAGGAGCTCCTGGTGGCCTGCAGGTAGAGCCCAATTTCTATTGCTTGGCACTGCATTTGCTGTGTCCAGACTCAGCTTTCACCAATGGCTCAGCCATCTCGGACGGACAGCTCTAATTCTTTCTTGCTCTTTCCAACTCCAGTATGGAACCAAGTTGTCCCCACCTCCTCCTTAGCCTTTGTTCTTGGCACCCCGAGTGCTTTCCTTCTCCACCAAGCTGTCTCCTTATTTTAGTTGCTGCCTCCTCCAGAGGGCCTTCACCAAAGTCCAGAGTATACTTGCGTGACTGGATACACTATGGTGGGCAATTGGTTTATTTCTCCCTTTACAAATAGTTTCCCATCTAGATCATGTTGTGTGGCTGGTATTTTTGGTGCCTCGTGCAGTGCCAAGCATGTAGCAGATGTGTGATTTAACTAAAAGGATTAAGATACTTCGGAGAAAAACTTCATTATTAAAACTAAGAGTGTGGTAGTGTTCGCCCACAAGGGCACAGTGCGCTGGGATCCACTGTAAGGAAACGAGAGAGGTGGGAAGCACTGACTGTGACCAAGTTGTCACAAAACCGTGTTTCGGGGACAGTGTCTCGTGTGACTCCCAGGGAATTCTGAAGTTCTTATTTTCATTCTTCCCCATGGTCTGGACCTGAACTTTGTCTTGCAGAATTCCACAGGGACTCACCAACCACCACTGCTCCTCTGTGAGATATCTTTACCTTCCGAGACTCTGTCTGCAAAGGTCTGGGACTCTGTCTGACACTTTCTGAGGAAGGGAGTTCTGGGCTCAGTCTACTTTTCCCACTTTGGTGCAGTTCCCTCCCCGACAGTGTGGGAAGAACTTGTAATTGCTTCTAGCCCATAGCCTATGGCACATCCTTCTGCAATTAGGTGATTTAAGATGGTGGCTTCCACTTTGCTAGCAGACTCATCAAGAGTTATCTTGGCTTGCACACTGGGTTAGAACAAGCTTCATGTTGTGAGCTGCTTCAATGGAGGGGCCCACATGGCAAGGAACAGAGGACATTCTCCAGCCAACATCCATCAACTGCATCCTTCCAGCAACTGTGTGAGCTTGGGGGGGAACCTTGCTCAGCTGAGCCTTTTGATGAGGACCCCAGCCCTGGCTTGCCCTTTGCTAGCATCCTCATGAAGACCTGAAAGCAGAGAATCCAGCTAACCTTGTGTCCAAATTTTTGACCCAAATATGGTAACAAATATGTTGCCCTTATGGAGATTGCAGTCGTGGGGGAGCTGTGTGTATTCACCTATTTTAAATAGAGTTTACCTTGCTAGGCGATGAGTTCTTGGTACTCAATTATAAGGTCATGAGTGCAAACTCTTCTTACTCCTTACAGCAGTGGAGGTTAGAATAATTATTATCATGCCATTTCCCTCATGAGAAGATGCTCACAGGGGTTAAATGTCTTGTTCAAGATCACTCTGCTGGGTGGAAGAGCCTGTCTGTATGCTTGGAGTTTTTATTGCAACACAAAGCCATGATGCTTTGTGCTTTGGGTGCATGGTAACAGACTCTGCTCTGGTCAAGAGACAGACATGACAGTGTCTGTGTCAGTGGGCTGTGCAGCAGGGAGTGACATGAGCTAGATCTTGAGGAGCTTGAAGACCATGCCGAGGGTACAAGGAGGGGTGAGTGGGTAGTTTGTGCAAATGTGATGCAGTATTTAATGGGGTGTGTGTGCTGGGAGCTTATGGAACACTAAGGTTCTTGTGGCTGTGACATAGCAGGTTGGAATCACTGGAGATCTATCTATCACACAGAGCTATTTGAGTCATCTGAGTCACAGAAAGATAACTAGGCAGGTGGGAGGTACTGGGCAGGAAGTGACATGTTGATATTTGTGTTTTAGATAGACCCTCTAGCTGGGGCTGGGGTAGCCGGGAAAAGGATGGAGAGAAGGGAAAATGTAAGCCAGTAGTGGGGACAGACCTATGCGTGACAATGGGAAGTGCTGGGAAGCCAGAGAGAAATGGGTCTCACTTCAGGCTGCTCTGAAGTAGGAGCATGGAAGGAAAGGGGTCTTATCCTGAGTCCCTGATGAACTGTGTCTGTGTCCAAGAGGACAGTTGAGTGCTGTGCTCTCTGTGTGTCTTCAGCCTCCTGCAAACCTCCCAGGCTCAGGAGGCAGTAGAGAACACCCCCCCATCCATGTTGTGAATGAACTACTGACAAGTTCATGGTGTTCTCAGGATGCCACACTCCAAAGAGGTGTTGGAGAAGGGAAGCCTGGGAAGGCATGTGAGGGTCAGCCTGCACAACCCTCCTGTGGGACTGTAGATTGGGCCTTTGGAGGTACAGTGATCCTAGAACTTGGGCCAGTCCCAACTTTGGCCTTCATTGATCTCTGAAGTCATTTCCCCTGGCTGGAAGCTGGGGATAAGACAGAGTGTTTTGGGGGATCTTGAGGCGTTTGTGTTGGCTGTCATTGGTGGTGTTAGTGGACAGAAGAAGGCAGACAGATGGAAGCTGCTGTACAAGGTCTTTTTCTTTGTTGTCATGGTTGGTTTTGTACATCTTACACTTGCATTTGCATCATACAAAGAGGGGAGCACAGCCATGGCTTTTGGTCAGGTTCAAGGGAGTGCAGGGGGTGGCCCTCCCCTCCCCTAGATACTGACACATTTAAAGGAAGCAGAGCAACAAGAACAGCACGATTGTGGGAAAGGGGTTCCCCCACATGAGCAGGATGGTCCATCTCACCTGGGGCTCAGTAGCACTCCCCACCCCCATCCTGGGGCCAGGAGGAGCACCTCTGTTCTCTCCCTGGTGAAAGGGTAGGGCAGCAGGTATGGGGACGAGAGCAGGGGCCATTTGCTGGGAGGCATACATACCCTTAGACCTGGGAGACATCCCTCATGGGAGCCAGTTAGGGCTCCCAGGACAGTCAAGGACTGGTCAATCCTTAGCACATGGAATGGGGTACTGTGGTTGGGCAACTTTGCTAGCTGAGTGCTAACCCTGGAGGTTAGAAATCCCATGCCATCCTTATTCTAGCCACAAGGTTCTAGCATGGCTGGTTTGCCCGCTGGCCACCCAGTGTGTGAGGGGGTTCTGGGCCACAGCACTTCTGTCTCCTCCTGCTCTTCCCTATTCTCTCCCATGTGCCTGGGATGGCCTAGAAAGAGCGCCCAGTTCCCCTGGAGGAGGCACCCTGAAGCTTTGATGTCAACGACTCACTTTCCTGTGCTTCAGAGCTGACATGGAAGAAACACACTTTGGAAACCCTGTGTCATCTCCACAGAGACCCAGAGATTTCCCTTTCTTCTTCTCTCTGATGGTGAGGCCCAGGTGCAGGAGCCTAGTGGCTTTTCCCTAGAAGTGCACATTCCCATGTCAGCGATGCACCTCAGTCTGTCCTCAACCAGCCACCATGCTGTGTGTGTGTGTGTGTGTGTGTGTGTGTGCGCGTGCGTGCACATGCTCATATGTGTGACTTTGGAAGCCTCTTTTCAGTGTGTCACTTGCATATTACATTTCTGCATGATATACTTATCTGTTCATCCCATGGGTCACACACACACTTCCTATCCTAGGCACATCAGGTGAGCAAACATCTTTTTCCGGCTTACGTGTCTCAGTTTTGTTCTCCTGTGGATGTTGTACGTAGATAGCATCCTTTAAGGGTCACCCACTGTTCTCCCCTCACAGTCAGGTCTGTGTCAGAAATGTCAACCATTATATCCCCCCGGGCTCTGTGTGGGTGGAACCAGATATATGCCAAGTAGAAATTCTCTCTCTTGCCTGCACCTCCAAAAGACCTTAAAATCTGCTGCCTGGGCATGGAAAAGAGGAAAGTTAGGCCCAGACTAAGCCAGCCCAGTCTCAAAAGCTCTGAGGCTACTCTGGGCGCCCAGAGGGCCATGGAAGCCACCAAGGACACCAGTTGAAGGGTCTGGATTCTCGCAGGCCCACGTGAGTCATCTTGCATGGCTGGTTCTCTTGCTTATCTGCAGGTCCCTAGCTCTTGGTCTCTACCACCCATATGGTACTCTGTGCCTTGTCAACACCCTTGAGATCAAAGGGGCCCCATCAAGGGGAAGGCCTTTCTTAACACTGGTATCCATCCCTGTGTTCAAGTGGAGTCTTTCTCAGGGTTTAGGGAGGCTGGGGGCCCCTGGACTGGTCCCTGCCTGTCTCTGGCCCAGGACCTCAAGGCTCTTGAGAATGACCATCCTGCCCAGGATAGAAGACAAACAAGCAGACAACAACGGGGGTGCAAGATGGCTCCCCATCACAGACATAGACATAAACACTGGCCCCTGTGGGATGGCACAGGGGCACAAGGGGAGGGGGAGTAAGTCCCAGGAGCGGGAGCTGCCGAGACCCTGCTCCTTAGAGAAGGGACAGACCAGGGGACTTTTCTGGTTCCCTAAACATATGGATTGTTTAGTCTCGTCTTTAAAGTATTGCGGTCTAACTGATATGGCTTTAACTATTGGAAACGGAGAGGAAGACACATGTCTTCTCTGAAATAAAAGCATAAGTCCACTAAAATGGAAAACCTGCAGAATGTAATGGGCCGGTAAAGTAGAGGCTTCAGGAGGAGGCAAGTCGCTCCCTCCTGGGCCCCTGCTTTTGGGATAGGCCCTGGTGGGGGCCCAGCATGGCTTCCTGGGGCACTGCCTGGGTCTCCCAGCAGAATTCTGAGAACCTCAGGTAGGAAACCCCCAAGGGAGGGAGGACTCTAGGCCAAGGGTGAGGTCTCCTGTCAGATGTGGCCACCTGTGACTCATGGTCTCAGAGTTGGGAAGGGGCGTCTTATTCTGGTTCTTGCTGTCCGAGTACATACTTACACATACCCCTGCCTGTTTTAGACCCACACACATGAACACCAGTCTTGGCCCATCTGACAGTTCTGCATCTAACATGGAGCTGGTACTCTTGACATACATGCCATTTTGAAGATACATGCATATACAAGCTAACACATGCAATCTGGAAACACACGAGATGGCTGGTACACACTGAGAACATAATTGAAACTCAGGCACACCACATCCCACAGACATATATACACAGGTACATCATATGAACAACCTCTAACACAGAGGTGCAATGACTAACACACACACATGCAGTCTCAAGACACCACACTCTAGCCATACATAGATGCATGATGGGGTCTGCCGTACATTATCTGATGTGTGTGTGGACTCACATGTTAATCCTTCTTTTGCTCCTCCCTCTCTCCCTGCTGTCACAGAGCAGGCAGCCTCAACAATGCAGGGTGTGATAACAGACGGCAGCCCTATACATCCCAAAGGAGAGCTGATTCTTGGCCAGTGGGATAAATGGACAGTCTTTTGTCAGATGGGAATTGTCTTTTCCTCAGCTGTTTGGGGCTTTGACCAAGAAGGGTCCTCCTGGGGACAATGGGGACTTGGAAGCACATGGACAGGACATGGAAGGGAAGAAGGGTGGATAGGAATGGGGGCAGTTTGGTTGTACCAGTGACAGGTCCAAGTACAGACCATCACTGCCCGATGGCTCCAAGTATTTTCTGGGGGCCTGGGCAGCCCCTTGGCTGGGCAAACTGGGGCCTAGCCTGGCAGTGGGGTCCCAGGGCCTAAGTAAGATGAGGGAGTATTAGGGCTGCCTTGCCCTGGGCTCCTCCACAGATGTGCTAAAGTCCAAAGAGGATCCATTTGGAGGGAGCAGCTTGGCAGGGGTCGTACTGTTTTAGGTAGGGCTTGGGGAGAGGTGTGCTCCTGGGTAGGTGTCACCAGGAAGGGGAAGGGGACAGCCCAAGCCTCTTGCCCAGACTCTCACCTGGCCAGACTCAGCTAGAGCCTCTCAGGGCAAGGCTGTCTCAGGGCAGGCTCACTGAGAACAGCCTTCCTCAGAGCCAGGCCACTCAGTGCCTCTGCCCTGACCTGGACTCCCACCGGAGATTCAGAGGCCAAAGGTCAGCATGCTGGGCAGGGCTGGAATGTGTCATTACTTTGGCTGGCTGGGGACAGTGGTCCTCCTGGCAGTGGGGAGCATGAAGGAATGTATGGAGGTGTCACCACAATCACATAGACCTTGGGCTTCGGGGGGCTGCCCAGTGCCACTGGCTCTAGGTTCAGCGCCCCCTGCTGGAGGAAAGCTGCCTTCCCTTTTCAAGCTATTTGGGAGTGAAGGAGGGCGAGGGGAGGAAGAGGGGCAGAGGCCAACTGAGGTTTTCCCCTTTGGAATTGATACTTAACTGAATAAAAAGGACAAAAAAAAAAAAAGACCACCACCAACAAAAAAATTATAAGGTGGGTGGGGCAGGAGGACTGGTTACTTCTTGAACATGTCCTGCAGCGGCCCCGGCAGATATTTGAGCACTGTGTCCAGGATGCTCTCCTCTTCCTCCTCCTCCTCATCCCCACATCCTGCAGGGATGGCCTTCTTGGGTCGGGTCAGACTTCCCTCACAGGGCTGCTCCAGGGCTGCTTTCTCCTCTGCCTCCTTCTCTTCCTTCTTCTTCAGTCCGTACTGGGGAAGCGAGGGACAGAGAAGGAATGAAGTTGAGTCAGGGGAAGGAGGGTGTTGGTTTTCTCACTCATCCAGACTTGGGGTATGTGTCTCATCAGCACTTTTAAGCTCCCCAGGAAAGCTGCCTTCCTTGGAGCACTGACCCCAGTCCTTATAGAGAACTAACATAAAAGACCAAACCTTAAGCCAGCAGTGCTGGCACAGGCCTTTAATCCCAGCACTTGGGAGGCAGAGGCAGGTGGCTCTCTGAGTTCAAGGCCAGCCTGGTCTACAGAGTGGGTTCTAAGGCAACCAGGAGTGTTACACAGAGAACCTCTGCCTTGAGAAACCAAAAAACCAAAACATAAAAAAGACCATACCTTGGTTTCTTCTTAAATTAACACTTACTGATAATACCCCTTTGTCCACTTGAAATCCTCTAAGTTTTGAATACTGAATGTCTTCCAGTGTTCTAAGGCTACTTATGGTATTACTTTGCAGCACAGTGCTATTAGACATGCACTAAATGAATGACATAGAGTAGCATTCCAAACCTGGTGGTCAGGGTACCATGGAATTTTTCTCTAACATCCACAAATTCTGATTTTTTTAAAAAAATTATTTATTTATTATGTATACAGTATACAGAAGAGGGTGCTAGATGTCATCATAGATGGTTGTGAGCCACCATGTGGATTTTGGGACTTGAACTCAGGACCTCTTGGAAGAACAGTCAGTGCTCTTAACCTCTGAGCCATCTCTCCAGCCCCAACAAAAATTCTGAATTCTACTTATACTTGGTCCCAGGGGTTCTGGCAGGGATGTTGGGCCTGTTGCATTGTTGCATTTCCTGTATACTTACATAGTTACCATACAATCCTTGAAGGCAAGCTCCAAAGACACTCATTTTCCTGATGAGAGTGAGGCTCAGAGAGAATCAGGTCTAAGATGAGACCTGGGATTCAGAGGAGTGAGAGGTTGGGCTTTTAGGGGGTGCTGACCTTATCTCGGATCTGCTGCCGGACCTTCTCACGTTCCGCTTCCATGCGGGCATGCTTGGCCTTCCGCTCCTCCTCCTGCTGACGCAGGGCTTCCTGTCTCTCTTCCTCCTTCTTCTGTGCGTCAGGGTCCTTCTCCTCTTCTCCCCCCAGCATCTTCCCCATGTCCTTGGTGGCCCCTACAGGGATGTGGAGTAGACAGGAGGAAGAGGGTGTGGTCAGTTGGGGAGAGAAGGCAGGTGGTGTGAGGTTTCCTTTCTCATGGGTCAGGGGTGGATGGGGAAGGTGGCGGGCCTCACCTCCAAGGGCTTGCTTCATAACAAAGTCCATCCTGCAGGCTTTGGTTAGTGCTCCCTAGCCTGTGGCTGAATTCTCATTCAACTGGTCTGCCTCCGGGAAATGAGCCCACCTGAAAAAGAGGATGGGGGTGTGTGGCTCAGATGGAATGCTCTCTTCCCAGGCAGGATGGTAGAGACTGACAATCACCAGTTGAGGTAAGGCTCAATGCCCTGTTAGAAAGAGGAGATGAAAGGGATGCATTTACTGAGCATGCATCATGGGCCAGACATAGATGTACAATGAAACAGACTCTGGCTCCTATTTTATATCATTTCAAAAGAAGATTTATTTATTTTTATTTTGCGCATATGAGTATTTTACCTGCATGTAGTTATGTGCACCATGTAAGTGCAGTACCTGTGGAAGCCAGAAGAGGGCGTCATGTCTCCTGGAACTAGTTGTGAACGTGGGTCTTCTGCCAAAGCAGTATACACTCTTAACCTCCAAGCTATGTCTTCAGCCTTGGTTCCTAGTTTAAAGCCTTCATTTTGAGCATATTTTTTCCCCTAATCTGATTAAAGACAGGGTATTGGAATGAGGTTGGGATTTGGGCTTGGAAGAGCTGTGTTTCAATGACATCCTCATTTTTATATGTCATGGGACCTTCAACCAGTGACACCCTTTTCCTTACACGTTCAGTTTCCTCTTTTCTAAAATTCAAGTGGCAGGGCCTGGGCTACTGCATAGATCAGAAAGGAGACAGGCTGGGCATTTGCTCAGCTCACCAAGCAAATGAGCATGTGCTAAGTGGCCCCAGAAAATCAAAAGTGCATAAAAAGGAAGGTACAGCTAGCATGAATGGGAACTTATCCAGACTCTGGAAATTAGACAAATAGAGAAATACATTATCTGCTATTGTAGCATATGCATACATTTTGTGTTTTAGAGCTTAATGTTGATTTTTATTTTGAATTACACTTGAGGGTATTGGGGGTATTATCCTGGAGCTTCTGGCCTTTACCGAGGGAGGTCCTTATAGGCACTCTGCTAATCCTAGTTCTTCTACCTTCCTCTCTAAATTACTGATTTTCAGTTTTTATTATATTTTTGTCTCAGAAGATTTTCTCCAAATAGAGTCATAATTGGAATGCAGTATGCAGAATATTTGAAAGTAAGACTAACCCAATGGTAGGCAGAGGAATCTGTAGACTAGAGCATGGAAATCTTTCTTCCAGAGCCCCCACACCTCTGAGAAATGACCACAATATTCCAACTTAGAGATCTCCTATTTTAATTGTTAACTTGTAAGGACTCTTTAAAAATGTTTTTTAATAGTTATTTTACCTCATATGTATGGGTTTTTATTTGCATACCACTTGTGTGTCTTCCAGAAGAGGGTTTCCAAGTCCCTGGCACTGGAGTTATAGATGGTTGCAATTCCAGTTACAGATAGAGCCATCATATGGGTGCTGGGAATTGAACTTGAGTCTTCTGTAAGAACAGTGAGTGTTCCTAGCCCCTGAGCCATCTCTCCAACTCCTTAGTTATACTGATTATTTACTAAATGTGATGTAGGATGTGGGTTGGGGGTTAACTGGGATTATCTCTCCACCCCAGGGCCCTCTTAGAGACTTTAAGCCCCTATTATTTTCTAGAAAGAAAAATAAGGGCCTGGGGAAATTATGGCAGAGAATTTTACCGGGCTGGTTATTGCAACCAAGTTGAATTCAAGGTCATAGGCTATTTGTTCATGGATTCTCCTCATTTCTTTCAAAATGGGAAATCATTAGCAGACTGTGAGTTTTCATAATAAGGGATCCAAGAATGTATCTATAGGATTAAACCACTTAATGGGTTGTTTTGTGGAGAAAAATTATAATGTGCTAGATGAAAAATTCCCAAGGGTTTTGGCATCAGACATAACTGGTTAAATATTCTAGAGTGAGACCGAGTCTCTGGAAAAGCATCAGCTTGTTCCAGATGGGGCAGTGTTAAGGTGATCTTTGCACTGATATTTAAAGGAGAAAAAATTTGGGTCAAGTGCCCAAGATGTGGCCAGAGCTTAAACAAATAGCAGCTATTGCTGACTGCATATATATGGGACTGCACTAAGCCTAAAAGGGACACAGGCTTTCTGGTAAAGGTGAGAGAACCCACCCTGACCCAGAAACCGAGTCTGAAGGTTGCTCAGCTTTGCTGAGATATTTCCCATTGATTTTAGACCTCGGGAGAAGACTTAATTTCTAAGAACAGGAAATGAACAGTGAACAAATTGAATGATTTCAGGAACTCTTGAGTTTCTACGCAGTGTTTACATAGAGCTCAAAGAATTACCAGGTGGTAGTGCAAGACGTGGGACTCTAATTTGAGATGATTCAAATTGGAAGGCAGGACACTTGGGCTGTGGCTGGGCTCTGTCCCTGGCTTGATGCACGACTCAGGCAAGTTGCTCATGGGGCCAGATGCTCTCCCACACCCTTCCTTCCCCTAGACTTCTACTGAAGCGCTGCCTCACTGTTTAAACTGCTGACCTACGCACCGCAGCTGCAACCCCTTCTCTTTGAGGCTCTGTAACTCAGTTCTTTCCTCTTCTGTCAACTCTGCTCCTTCCTCTCTTCCTCCCACTTCTTATCCTCTATTTCTTCATCACCCCCTCTTTCTTCCAGGCTTATGATCTGCTTTCTCCTCACTCTGGCTTCAGCCTCTGCCTCTGTTTCTTCAATAAGCTTCCTCCTGGTGGGGTTTATTCAGACCAGAGGCTTTATGAGCACTGACATAAATGACCCCTGGACCTCTTACCTGGGCTTTAGATCCCTGTATTTATTCATGTAGTTAGTATTAGTTGAGAACCTACTATGTGTTAGTATCTTAGACACTGAAGATATCACAGTGAACTAGGCAAAGCTGTGCCTACAAGCAGACTACATTCTGAGGGGTCTGTGTGAGTGCATGCATGGGGGAAATGCACAAAAAAATAAGTCAATTGATGCATTTATGTTTTCCAGGAGGTTCTGTGGACACTACACAAATGCAATACGCCATTCATCAATAATTACCTCCTTATTTGGACACTTTGGCATTCATGCATTCATTCAGTAATGGCATCACTGCCCCCACCCCAAATCTTTAAAATACACCTGTTCAAGGGCTGAACATTCTCAATGCTTATATGTCTATTGTTCCACGTGGGTTATAGGGAATTCTGAGGCATTGATTCGCTGAGCTCCTTGGGGTCTACTCCAAAGTCCTGTGGTTCGACCTTAGTGTGGCTCTCTTAGCTGTTAGTCTCTTTGATCTTATGACTGAGATAGTCCTAAGTGACTTTAGAGGCTCAACCTGCTCCTCACCCCTGTCCCTTAATGGGAGACCTCCCTCCACATCAGGCCTGCTGTTGAAGGGGCCCTTTTTTCCAGTGAGGCAGCTCTTTGAAATTGAGTCTTCTCTATAAAAGGAGGGCTACATGGCCAGTTTGAAGGTTAGAAATCATTTGTCAGATGTGTTTGTCACGTGACAGGTGCTCAGTAAATGAACGCAGTTATTAAAGTGATTAATGATAGCGATTGCCCACACCTGCAGCCTCCCTTCCCCTAGCTCCGGGGAACTCCCTCCTCCTAGATGAAGCCAATCTAGATTTTTCTCTTTGTATCTCTTCCTTTATCCAGGATTCATCCCATCTTCCTAAATCTTTAGGGTCCTTTTCTTAGTCTCTTGGGTCTCCTCCCTTTTTTAACCCTTTCCTTGAACAATGCTCTTCTCTGCCTCTCTGCCATCTAGTGTGCCAGAGAGTCTGTACACTGTGCTACCACTTCCTCTTCATCTCCTGGTGAAACTCTACCACACCTGGAGATCTTCTGTCTCAGCACACAGCCCAGAAGCCACCCTAGTCATTGTGGCCAGAAGAGCTACACTTGACCACGGCTGTTCACAGCCCTCTGCCTCCCCTCTCTTTCTGTAACATCCAACACTGCCCATTACTCCCTTCCCCTAACTTCTGCCTTCTCCGATCTGAATTCCATGACACAGCACTCTTCTGGGTTTCATTCTCCCCAAACAGGTCCTTTTTGTTTCTTTTTTGCTGGTTTCCTTCCTTCTCCTTTCTCTGCTCCTCCTATGGAAACCTCCCATCTGTGCCTACGGATTTAGGATCCCTCCCTAGCCGCATATACGCATGCCTTTCTCTCTCTGAAGCCTGCAGGTTTTTAACCCTCTGCTGTGTAGCATTACCCATGCCATTTCAAATTCAGTCTCTGGAAGATCAATCCCGTCGTTGCCGGGTTCCCATCTCATCCCCCAGCATGCCTTGTTTAAATTGCTTCAACCGAAACTTCACTCAGTGTTTCTCATCAGTACGCACTCACTTTCTCATCCTGTTCTCTGAGTACCTGCTGTCTACCAGGCACCGTGGCAGAGAACAAGGGCATTCTCAAACATTGGCTGTCACAGTCTTCAGTTGATTTGGTGAATGTGACTGGGATAGAGACACCGGGAAGAATTTTGGACACTTCCTGCCTCTTCAGCGTCTTGGTGACCACTCTGTCCGTCCTTTAGCTTTTACCTGTCTTCTAAATCTTCCTAAAAGGCACATGTAAACCTACTGCCCTGCACTACCTTCCCATGGCCTCGTTAAATCTACCACAGTCTGTGCTCCAACCTTCAAACCTGGCAGTTCAGCACCTGCTATCGGGCATTGTCTCTCATTTCTTATACACAGCTGTCTTAACCAGACCCCCAACACACTGATTCCACCTCCACCCAAGGCAGGACGATTCAAGCATACTATTCTCACAGCCTTAGAACTTCATCTCTGTTGATGCACTACTACTTACTAAATGATCTTGGGTACCTGACTTAATGTTTCCTCATGTGTAAAATGGAGACAGTTGATGCTGTGTGCAAGGCCTGCTGTGAGCACTGAGATTATGCAAATCAAGTGTTCAAGCCAATGTCTGGCCTGTAGTAAGCATCCTCATTGTCACTATATCCATCCACAACAGTGGCAGCATTAACTTTCTGAGATCCTTTACCAATACTGCTCTCTCCATGCAATTTTCCAGTTGTCCTTGACAAGATGGGACAGATTCTTGCTTTTTAAAGATCTAAGGCACTTTCTCAGACAGTTTTTCTGCTTGTTACTCATATGTCTGAGTAGCTTTCCTTTGTTATTACAGAAGCTTTTCTGTTGCCAGACTCTCATTCATTTTGCCTATCCTCACAGGATATCCTCAGCATGTTTGCTTAGTGGACTTTAATGAGTACATGGGCTCAAAGCCTAAGTCTTCATGTCTGATTCTGAGCTTCTTAGCCACTGAGTTGTATGTATGTTTGTGTCCATGTGCCTGTAGCTGCCACACACGGCTGGGAGAAAGAGGCCCTGCAGATTATGTGCAGTGAGGATTAGGGCCTCACCGCCAGGAGGCGCTCCTCAGTGGCTGTTGAAAGCTGCCGTCTGTCTCTGCGCTGGAAGAGTGGGGGTGGGGGTGGAGGCTGCTCTTGCTGGTGGGGTGTTGACCTCGGGGAAGGAGAGGAGGAGGTAGGCTGATGCAGAGGCTTCCACGATGTCAGTCGTGATAGACCCAGGGCAGGCCCTCACCTTCTCTCCAGACTCACTTCCCCAACACCGTACAGTCAGTCCCAGCTCAAAAGCAGCCAAAGAAAGCACCTGCTTCAGTTCTGTCCAGTCCCAGGGACCCAGCCTCCTCCTTCTGACAAGCACACTTGAGCACTTGCAGTGTTTGTCTTTGCGGCTGTTTTTCTGATTCAAGTATGGGCTATAACTACAACTCAATTCAACACTCAGGTGCTTTTTGCAAGGGTCCCCACGCTAATGGTGGTGGCCAAGACACCCACGTCCCTAGAAGCAAGACGTCCTGGGGTTGGGGAGGAGAAGGGGTGGCCAAGGATGGTTAAGGGTAAGGATGGCTTGTCTGGGTTACGAAAGTGGCAGGGCTTTTCCCTACAGAGGAGTGGGTAGGCTTCTCAGGGGCTGCTCCCCGAGCCCTTATGGAGACCAGACACGCTCTGCCCTGGGGCTTTTAGTTGGCCACTGCATGCCCCCCTTCTTCCATCACATACCTCTCAACCCTGAGCTCCAGCCTGATATTAAACTTTGCCGTGGAGGGGCCACTCTGAGAGTGGGGAACACCCTGTGACTCCTACCTGGGATCAAGCTGCTCCAACAGCACTCCTGCAGAAAGAAGACAAATAGTCCCCCTGCTCCCCACCGACGTAGGCACTTCTCTCTCCAACTGGCCTCTGCCACCATCAGACTGCCCCCTCGGGAACCGAACACTCTACCCTTGGGTGGCTCTCTGCTCCCAGATCAGAGAGCGGCCCCAGGGCTTCGGGGGTAAGTAGCTGAGGACCACGTCCCCCACCCTAGTCTTGTGGGCTAGAAGTTGTTCTTCAGGCTCACTGTTGAGTCTCCGCACTCGGGCGGTCCGGCTGCTCGTCCGCCCGCCCCCATCTGCCGGTCCAGTGTCCGCCACACCGGCCTGGCTTCCCCGGGGAGCTGTCCCTTCAGCACCACGCCGAGCGGGCAGGGGCCGCAGTTCCCAGCACGCGCCCGCGGTCTTGGGGAGCCCCTCAAAGCCGCACTGCCCAGCTTCCCCACAGTTCCGAGGTCAGAGCGGTCCCCTACTGCCCCCAGCCCGGCTCCGCCTCCCCGGCCCGAAGCCAGCACCGACCTGGTGGTCCCAGCAACCGTCTAAGCCACTGCAGGGCTCCGGCGGACTGGAGCAGGCGGTGCCGTGTGCTCGCTCAGCCAGCTCGCGCCGCCGCCTGGTGTAACTCCGCCAGGCGAGCTGGGGCTGCGGCTGCTGCCGCGGGCGGATGCCGAAGGCGCCCTCCAATCACACCCCTCAGCCAGGCCCTGACGCCTTCCAGCTCCTCTTCCAGAAGGGAAATTCAAAATCAATCTCTCTCTCTCTCTCTCTCTCTCTCTCTCTCTCTCTCTCTCTCTCTCTCTCTCCCTTCCCTCCTCCTTTCCTCTTGCCGCCTCCTCCCCTCCTCCCTTCTTCCTTTTCTCCGTCCTCCCCTTTATTCTCTCTGCATTTCCCTTTCTCCTTTCTCAATCCCCTTCCTGTCTACTGTGATTTCTGTCGCAGACAGCCCTACTGATCGGCCTTCAGCTAGGCTTCTTTCCCAACTCCTCTGTGTCCAAGCTCCAAGAACCACAAGCTTGCGGCTTTGGAGGGGTGATGCTGGCAGCACTGTGGAAAAGGGGTTTTTAAGGCAGAAACCAAAGGAGTTGCCCCCTCGGAGAAGCGCTCTTCACTCTTGCAGGCACACTACGATAGACAGACTCCACTTGGGACACCTATTTTCCTAAAGGGACCCCAGCTTCAACCACCCCCATCTCTGCTTGCCTGTGTCTTGCCTGTCCTGGACTGGGCGATCCACTGTCAGATCATTTCTGCAGTTTATAACCTTAGTGTCCAGCTACACGCTCACTCCAGAACCATTGGTGCACCAGGATAAGGAAGGCCTTCCTGGGGGTGACAGACTCTGTGCTCTGGACCCAGTAGCAAAAGACTGCTGCAAAACTGCAGGGGGAACCTTAGGTGAGCTGCTCCTGAGTCCTATGTAGATCTGCTATTCTTGGTAGGAGACACAGTCCTCTGGTACTGTTACTTTAGAAGGTCTTCCTTCCCCACCTAAGCCCAGGAAAGAGAGGGGACTCCCGTGATGGGAGCAACATCAGCTCCTTCGTCAGCCTTGCCTCACCCCGTGTCACAGTCATTTCTGTTCTCTTATTCTCTGCCAATGAGCCTTTCCACTCTGTCATCTGTTGGCTCCCCACCTCTTCCTTTAATCTAGCCCGAGGTTCAGGAAAATAGCTCCAGGGAGAAGGGCCTTGCACCTGGCCTTTGAAAGCCATGCAGAAGTTCAAGCATCCATCAGGGTTATGTCAGAGTGGAGATGGCCTGTGCTTCTGAAAGGGATGGCTTCTCTCCCAGGAGGGAGAGCTGTGGGAAGACAGGATCCAGGAGAGAAAGGGAGGGAGGTTCACAGTAGATGCCTCAAAATGGGGAGCTTTGTAAGTCAGGAGACATTGGTGTACACACTCTGCTTTCCTGAAGATTCATCTTTGACAGGTTCATCTCTGTTCTCCCCTTTCAGACTGGGCACTTTGTACAATGGCCGAGTCCTCTATTTAGAACTGTTGGGACATCAGCATAGCATGTTCATTATTTTCCTCTCATTTCCTAGGGTGACCTAAAGTGTGTGTATGGTGTGTGTGCTCCTGTTTGATTAGAGTGACTTAGACTTGCCACTAACGCCTGAAGGAAGTTCTAAGCTAAAAGATCTGACACTCTGTCTTTCCGAGAGTGGCAGCCTCCCGCTTCTCTCTCCTTCCTAAACATTCTTTAGCAACATGGCCCGTGAACGGGGCCTGGGCCAAGAGCACTCTGTCTACAGCTGGAGCTTTGCCTTTGACACGAACATTAATCAAGCTAGGCACAAAAATCCAACTTAGGCTTCAGAGAAAGACTGGCTCAGCCCTGGGCACTGCACTTTAATACAGACTTTGATCCTGGGCACAGCACTTTAATATAGACCTCAGTCCTGGGCACTGCACTTTAATTAATATAGACCTCAGTCCTGGGCACTGCACTTTAATATAGACCTCAGTCCTGGGCACTGCACTTTAACATAGACCTCAGTCCTGGGCACTGCACTTTAATATAGACCTCAGTCCTGGGCACTGCACTTTAATATAGACCTCAGTCCTGGGCACTGCACTTTAAGATGGACTTGGTCCTGGACACTGCACTTTAAGATGGACTTTGACCCTGGGCACTGCACTTTAAGATGGACTTGGTCCTGGACACTGCACTTTAAGATGGACTTTGATCCTGGGCACTGCTCTTTAAGATGGACTTGGGTAAGCTTGGGGATATTGCTCTTGTCTGGTCTGGGGATAGAGAGGATTAAAGATTTGAGGATGGCTTACTGTCAGGTCAGAACTGATGGGACATTAGTTCTGAAAGGGCTGATGACTCTTTCTTAATTGAAATTGACTCAGTTTAACAATTGGCAACAGTTAGATGCTAAGGGTATACTTGCTGAGTAGATAAATAACCATTTCAAGGGGAGGACAGAACTACCATTTTTTAGTTAATACATAGAAATAATTATTATTTTTATCATTGTTGGGGATGATCGAAGGGCAATGGAGAGGCTAAAGAGAGGTGGAATGAAGCTCTCTGAGGAAGACCAGCCTCTCAGTTGCTGCTGACCCTCCACACCTGTGCTTCCTGACCCCAGGCCATTAGCTGCAGTTGAATTAGAGAACCATCCAGACGGCAGTTATGTTTGAATCTAAGACTTTTGTGAATCTATTTTAAAACATCCTCGTTATTTGACAGGAACTGAGCTTAGCTGTAGAAATCTTCTGATGAACAGAAGTTCAGCTCGGTCAAGTTTTGGTGGCTTTGTCCTGTGGATCCATTAAGGGTAACTTACAGGAGAGCTACGGGTCTCTCCCAGGGACAAAAAGAGGTAGATTCCCTTCTCCCTGTTCACTGTGAGCAGCCCTAACATGGTTCCCACTTGGTTATTACTTAGGAAGAGTGGCAGACTGTTGCAAACATCTCCTAATCATGATCATGCCACTAACTCAACAACGATGTAGTTACCCAATGGGTCCGAGGTGCTGACTTTGGGGCTTTTATATATTACACTTTCTTATTTAATTTTCACAGACTGTCATTTTCAAGACCTAGACATTGATGCCCAGGGGCAGAAAGTGAGCCTTCAGCAGAGCTAGGGTTCCAGTGGATATGACAACTTGGCTGTTTGGGCCCTATATCACCATGGACAGCTTCTCTTCTGACATATTGCAACATTCCACAGCCTATGCAGGTGGAACTTTCACAACACACACACACACACACACACAGCACTGGCATTTATAGCCATTTCTACTGTCTAGTTTCTAACACACAGATCAGAACACCCATGTCATGCAGTCTGCAGTATTTCCTTCCCTTCATGTCTCCTTACACTTAGCTCACTGTGAGTGAGCATGGGCTTGGAAGGAATGAGCAGGCAGCTTCTGGTCCTTACAGAGTGCTGAGAGCAGGGATATCGAGCCAGGTTTGGAAAAATTCACAAAATGGATGTTTCCTAGTAAGCCAATTCTAGGATTTTCACAGGGACCCAGGAACAGTGTGTGAAGAGGACATCTGTCATCAACTGCAAATGTGCCCATCAGTGAGAAAGGCTTCCAGAGGGGTCTATCCAAAGGTCAGCTTGTTTCTCCCCTGAAGTCACCTCACTCCACTGAGCACTCTGTGACAGACCTGCTCTGAACCGGGGCTTTGCTGCCTGCTTCTCACCTCAGCTCCTATGGGCTAGGTACAGGGAGACCTGAGCTGCCCCACATCATGTGGTTCTAGCTTGAGCCTGGGGAGGCAGCATTGGCCTTGGTTTGGAAGAGTGATCTGGTGCCAGAAGAAGAAAGAGAAATGTGAGAGTTGGGGCCCCGAGAAGGATCTAAGTGATTTTGCTCCTCTAGTGACCACGTCCCTTCTTGTCACCAACCATGACCAGGGTATGACATGAATCTCCCAGCCTACCTCTGTCAACATAGAATGACACGCTGTGAAGACTAACTCATCATTGTCCAATGGTATACCTGTACATGTGGCCAGTGTGGGACCATAAAGCATCCACAGAGGATGCAGGTGCCATTATTGTTGTATCATATAACATGTGTGGGTCTGCCGCCATATGGCTCATTATTTGGTGGCAACTCCTTCCTGTTTTGTTAAGAACCAATGTGATGGTACATAGCTAACTTTATTTCTATAGCATAATATGTCAATGATACTATGGAGGGTTCTGGTGCATGACAAGGATGTACATACAATTGTATAGGGTGTGTACCATAGGGCCTAAGTTACATAGACTGTGCCAGTTCAAGGCTCTAAGGGTGTGCCATTATTTCCGGTTACTAATGCTGCTATCAACTAGAGATAACCTAGATATTAGGATGGTGGTCTTGTGTCACTATCAGGAGTTGTGGATGTGAGCCACAATGGGTGGGCACAGGGGTTACGTCATTGTGTGGGGCCGTAGAAGTGTGTAGATGTGTACATGTGCAGCTAGAAGTTTGTCCTGACCATTGCGCAAACACACAAATTATGTTACTGGAGGTGACAGCCCTCCCTTCCACTTCCTTCCTGCCATAAAGGCCATAAGCAAGCCAACATACCAGCTCCTGCCCACTTGGATAGGAGCAAGAATCCCGGAACCCCACATTTTATACTTCAGCTCTTTAGAAGTTCCCAGACTTCACATCTGCACCCTGACTCACTGGTGACATATGGGTGTGTCTGTGGAAATTCTCTAGGAATTCGTTCTTGTCTCCAGTTCAGTCTACCCTACCCCTCTGCTTCCTCCTACCAGTTCCTCGTGGGTCCTGCATGCCCTTATCCATGCCCATCTCCCCATCCAGGCACTCATTAGCGTGTCAGAGCAGCCCTGTTCCAGCCCACACAGTGTACCCTGGGCATCTCTACACAGTAGCTCCCTCTTATCTGGAGTTTTCCTGAAACCTTGCATTTTCACATCTGAGTACCAGTGTGCAGGACCCCATCAGCCACCAAAAAGAGAGTGTTTGGGTGGTGATTCTTCTCTCTCTTGTCTCAGGTTCTTTTTCAAGCTCCCTGTTGGGACTTCTGCCTCCTGACTTCCACCCTCAGCTCTTTCAACCCTTCTGGATAGGTCAGATGACCCTGTCTCATGAGCATGCTTTATCAGCTCCTAATTTCCAAGACCTAAGTCTTGCCTTGCTCTTGTATGATGGGTGCGCAGTATTAAAATCTGCTATCTCGGCCTTGCAGGATCCCCTTCTTGATGATCCTTCACTTTCTAGACTCTAGGCCTCTTTACCTCCCTATGAAAAACTTGCTCAAAGATAGTTCTTACACCACAGAAAGCCGCTCTTTCAGCCCATGGAAACAGCATACGTGAGTAGAAGGCCATGTGGGAATCCCACTTTACATCACAGGACTCTGCTTCCTAGACATCTCATACTCAGAAGATTTGGAGTGGGGATATACTCTTAAGCTCTGCAGGTTCTCAGGCCTTTTTCACACATAGCAAAGCAGTCTCTGGGCCTGGAGCTTTTTTCTTGACTCCCGAGGAGTTTCTGACCCATGTGCTGGCTGGAAAGTCCTGGTCTTGAGCCTATAGAACCTGAGAAAGCTGTGATTCAGTAACCAATCTTATGCAAAAAATGAATCACGGACTCATAGGATGTCTTAGGATTAACAGTAGAGTGGAAGGTGGTGGCGCTAGGTGAGTGTGTGGGACTGTTACTTTTCAGGCTCCTTGCTCCTTTTGCTGTAGAAAACACCCCTTTCCCCTTGAAGGGCAGTTGTCACATGTCACTTGCATTTATGAGAACTGATATTCTCTCCATTGGTGCAGAGGTGTCTGGCAGCCTGGTATCCAGAGTGGGTAGGCAGAAAATGATGTCAGTGTTCAGTTCGGACCAGTGAACAGACAGATTTTCCTTGTTGATAAAATGAATTGGTGAGGACGTTATTGCTTTTTATTAAAGCAAGAGGCATAGAAGACCGTGGACAGATGATAATAAGCTCCTGGGCTTCTGGTCAGGAAATGACAGAATGTGCTGAGGGTCCCAAGAATGCTATTGTGTTGAGACAGGTGGAGGAGGTGTACATGTGTTTAGAAGACAGAGATGTTAGAAAGCAGTTAAACCTACATCAAAAGCTAAAAACACTCAGTGGTGGGGCACTTGCCTGGCACATACATGGCCCTGAGTTCAATCTGGAGATCCCCATACACAGAAGGACACAGTCAATGAGAAAACTAATAATTTTCTGTACTTGCATGCTTGGAAAAATGGGGCCGGAAAAAGGAAAAGCTTTTCTTAAAGTCACACAGCAACTCATAAACCTTCTAATTCCTAGGTAATTAATCCGTTGTAGGTGTAAGATGTAAGATGACACCCAGCCACACCTTTCTTAAAGACTCTCTTCATACCAGGTGCTATTTTGGGGACTTTACAGATGCCAGATCTTTAAACCATACACCCATCCTTTGTGGTAATTGTTTTCTATGCATGTGTTCATTTGCCAAACATGGATGGAACACTAGGCATACCAAATGCTTCCTAACTGCTTGACCTCCTCTGTTTCACACCAAGATACACACACATGCTCTTACTCACACTTCTGAGGTCCTTTTGGCTTCCAGACTCTATGATGTGAGTGGGGGAGAGATTCCTACAAACTGTCCACACTATGACAACATTCGAAGTGCTGTCCTAGTAGAGAGAGCTGGAGAGAGAAGCAAACACAAAGCTTGCCAGCCAGAAGGAACCAAAGGCTCTGAGCAGGGTGGAGACATGGGCTACACGGAGGAGACATGGGCTACAATGCTCCTGACTTCCAAGGCTCTAGGGCATCTGGATCATCTCAAATGCTCTCCAGAGGAGACAGCATGCCATGTTCTGCCACGGAGAGGTGAGGGTGGGGTCTCAGGTGCCCCCTGGGCTTCTGTCTATGTGATGAATACTGAGACTCTGTTTCCTCAGAAGACAATGGGGGAGCCATCTTTACCTCCCAGAGTATCTGTAAGGCTTGGCTGGTGCTCAGCTTACCCCCTGGAGCACCAGCCCCCTCCAGCTCTTTGGCCACACCTGAGGCTCTTTTCAGGAGCCCAGGACAGTGTGGGTATTAGACACAGCTACTTTTATGACCTTTTTGGTCAGGAATTCTGTCTTTAGATACCCTAGAGTTTAAGTTGGAATGAGAAAGAAAAGAACAGAATGCTCAGGTAAGTGGTGCAACCCTTTGCTGGCTTTCTCTCCAAGCACAGGAGACTGAGATGTGGCACTCCCCAGTGGAAGCATCTGAGGGAAGTCCAGCGGGGCCCAGACATCAGGCTCAAGAACAGGAGGAATTTTCCACACATAAATTTAGAAATGACTGTTACTGTTTCTCCTCAACCTCCAGCTGTTTCTTTCCAGTAAGAAAACAAAGTAAAACAAAAAACCCCTTTATTTGACAAGTGAAAGGTCTCAGGAAGACATAGCCAGGTAAAAGCTTAAAGGCATGACAGCAGAGGCGGTTCCGTTACCAGACCTTTCAGTGGAAGTAGATTTACAGTTTCCAGCTGACTTGATTACCACCGCTGCATGGTATTACCTCCACGTCATTTTCAGTTCGTAGTATTTGGGTACAGGGAGGCTAAACCCCTTGTTCAGGGTAACTTAGCTAAGAAATATCAGCCTCAGCATTTGAAGTTGTTAATAACGCTAGAGAGGAGCTGGGCAGCTGGGAACTCTACATGGTCAGGATGGGTATGGAGCTGCAGGACAACTGTTCCTAGTGTTTAGGTGACTCTGATGAGACATCCTGGGGACCTTGTCATGGACTGTTCCTTAATGGGGCTGGATGTTTCAGGTCTGAAATTGGTTAAGGGATGGGAGCTGTAGGTCAAGGCTCCAGAACACTCCCCTGAGGACTTAGGTGAGAACATCTCCTCTCTAGCTGGCCTCTGCTTATTCTCACTCAGCCTCAACCTCCTGCCTCTGTCTTTGCCTGCTAATGTTCTCCTAACTTCTTTCCAATCTGAGGAGAATGGTGCCTGTTAGATAGACATCTGACTCCATCCCTCTCCTCAGGCGCATGCTGGCCACTGTTTCTTTTGCCAGCCAGCACACACTCCTTTCCTGTATTACCAGCTTTGGAGGAGCCGTCTGTGTGGCGGTCCCTCAGAATCCATGGGCAAATCAGTTCTAGGACTCCCGTGGATACCACATTCTTGGATGCTTAAGTCTCTTGTGTAAAATAGCAGTATTTATATAACCTGGGTGTGCGCTTTATAGCCAGAATGACCACATATGACAGACTGTGTGGTTCAGATGAAGCACAGAGGCCCTCCTTATCTACTTGAGTTCAACTGAGCTATCATCCAAAATCTTTGGAAAAATATTGCCGTTGTACTGAAGATGTACTGACTTATTTTTACATCACGCCTCAAGTGATACAGGACAGTGGATTTTACACAGCATTTACACCATCTTAGGCATTGTAAATAATATAGAGATTTTTTCTGTTTTTTTTTAAAATACTTATTTATTCATGTATTTTATGTATAAGCCAGAATAAGGAAGCTGATCTCATAACAGATGGTTGTGATCTACCATGTGGTTTCTGGAAATTGAACTCAGGACCTCTAGAAGAGCAGTCAAGTGCTTTTAACCACTGAGCCCTGTTTTTTGTTTTTGTTTATTTGTTTGTTTTAAAGACAGGGTGGCCTGGAACTCACTATGTAGCAAAAGATGACCTTAAATTCCTTTCTGTCCTGCCTCCACTCGGGAGTGCTGGGGTTATCTTTATACACCCTTATGCCTGGCTTACAGTAATCCACATCTATAGGTCTCCATGTCTTTGGGGCATCTTGGAACCAATCCCTTGTGGATATCAAGGGGGTGATTCTATGAGCATGTGGTAGACACTGGGGTCTGTTCTTGGTATGAGGAATATCTGAAAGAAACATACCAATTTCTGCCTCTTTAGTTGTAGAATCTGGCACAGAGTCAGAGTTTCCTGAAGGAGGTAGACCTATGGCAGGGGAAGACAAGGGTAGCTGGCTGCTTTGTGTCCTTGGGTCCAGAGACTTCACATCAGAGCAGAAGAAATGCGTAGTAAATGAATAGAGACCATCCCTAGACACCCAGCAATGGCCCTAAGCCTTCCTCTGTGATGTCACCAGGACTCTCCCAGAACTCATTTTTGGTGATTTATTCTTCGTTTTCAGACTATTCCTCTTGGGGTAGGGTGAGGTCACAGTTATATAAGAAATATCTTTTGTATGTGCAGTACTCTCCTCTTCTGATGGTTGCTGAACAAAGCAATGTTCCCCTGTGCTGCTCATTCCTGCCTCAGCCCAGCGGCGGGACAGCCTGCTGCCCCCGATGACTTTGATCAAGGCTCCCTCTGTCTTGGATTTCCAGTCTTCACTCTCCCGCTCCCTCCACAGGCCTGTTGTCTCCCCTTTGATCAGCTCTGTGACTTTCCACTGTGCCTCATCAGCTCCATTAGGATGGTGAAGCTTCCCCTGGCTCCTGTCACTCCCATGCTCAGACCTCCTCTGACTCACTGTTCCCTGCAGCATGGAATCCAAATCCAGTAGCCCTTGCTAGGCTCCATCCCCCTCCTTGGCCTGTGCACTGTGGCTCTGTTCCTACATACCAGTCCCTGGGATGTTCCTTTCCTGTCTTAGTTCATCCTCTTGTTTGCTCCCATTGGATACAGGAGGACACAGAATGTGTCTTTTTCATCTCTAAGTCTTCGGTGTCAAACCTAAACCTTCCTTTTGTCTGATGGTCAGTAACTGGTTCCAGAATTCCTGGGGCACATGTGTGGTATCGTACCATTTGCAATGGCTTGAGGTGGCTTGTGGCATCTGTCATTTCCATCTCTGGGTTGGGACTTGTAGATCCAGGCCCTAGGTGGATAGATAGCTCTGGGATACTTGATATAATCCTGTACTTGCCCAGCTGGAAGCCACACATATAACCTCTTTGGACTTCTTCCATGCTTGAGTCCACAATGGTGTTCTGTCTTTGGAATGTTTTGGATGTCATTTTTTGTGGGGACAACACTGTTTTGACCTATCCATGTGGAGTCTATTGTGAGTACCTAAGTCATTATGATCTGGGTGGAGCTGATTTCATGTTCTACTTCTGTGGGTGGACATCCAACTCAGAACCAGCTTAATTAGAGCACTAGGTATCTACCTGGCCTCAGGGACTGTCCCAGCATGACAAGTGACATTAAACCAATAAGAATTAGCTTTGGTTTGTAGGGCTGAGGCTCTGGGTGTGCTTTCCAGCTTTCAGGAGAGCCCACTTGGAAGCAACGTTATCACAAAGAAACCCAGAGCTTTGAGGAGGGTGAGGGGGGAAATCCTGGTGATATTTTGAGGACCCAGACTCCTTTCTGCCTCCTCTGCTCATGTGACCAGGGATGACAGCCGCTAAACACTTCTTTTCTGCTTGTCTTGTAGCATTGTGGCAGTTTCTGCCCACTGAAGACTTTCTGGACTCTATCTTCGGGGTTGTACATTCTCTCCTTCAGATACCTTTGGGGTTGTACATTCTCTCCTCAGTTGGAAAGGGCTGCTGTGCAATACTTTTACATTTAAAGAAGAAGCCAGGCACTGCTGGCCTCTAATCTGCCGTGTGGTCTTCTCATGGCATGGCCTACAGAACTCAAAGTCGAGAAGGAGCTTGTAATGTGAATCTCAACTCATAGCTGTGTCTGGGTCCCAGCTTCGTATCCATGGATCCCATCTATGGTCATATTAATAAAAACAGTTACAGAGTTTTATCTTCATCCACCTCTCCCTTAACCCCTGAGTGAGTCAGCTTTGTTGAGTGGGTGTTGTTGCTCCTGAAGATTTGTCTGAGTTTAGTTTGTCAATTGCAGCTAGAATTCCCCCCAACATGATAACGGGGGGTAGGGTGGCTGCTTACAAAAGATAGTTTGGGGGCAGGAATTCTCCCTAAGGTCCTCCCTCCCCAGTGGCAATGGAGCTTTCTCAGATCTGAGATCACTTCCACTCCCAGAACCATTCCAGAGAGCTGCTCCTTCAAGCATCTTGCTGGGACTTTGACCTCTTTTGTATTTGGTATATTTGAAAGACCTCTTATTCTTGGCTGTATGGTATTTTTCAAGGTGACTTTTGGAATATTTTTGGACTGTGTAGTTTTGAGGTCTCTTTGCCCCAAGTGGGTCTCTTGGTTCCAAGGCATCTGCTTTAAAAAAACCTTTCCCAAAGATGCCATTCATTTTCCAGTAGCCCCGCAGCCTCTCTGCCAGCTCTCCTTAGCTTGTTTTAAGTTTCATTTCCACCATCATGATCGGGCATGCAAGGGAATAAATGGGTAGTAGGAAACATGCATGCGTGTGTGTGTGTGTGTGTGTGTGTGTGTGTGTGTGTGTGTGTGTGTGTGTGTACTCATGACAGTTCTGGCTGATCGTGAAGCCACAGTCTTAGTATGTGGCTTTCAGGGGCATAGTGGTAGGGAGTAGGAGTCTGATGTCACTAGGGTTTTCCATACCAAGCAGTGACTTCGCAGGGCACTTTCCATACATTCTTCCAGTTTCTCTCTTCCTCACCCTGCTTTATCCCAAGGAGGCTGGCCCACATGGCCCAGTCAACAGGCTCCCTTGTCTGTGAGTCTCAGTTAGTTTTTATCAAAAGAGTGTCAGCAGGGATTAGAAGCAAAGAGGAGAGTGTGGTTGGAGAGTCCTCTGGCTGAAATTCATAATCCCTGCTAAGAGGTTGTTCTTTGAACAAACAAGTCTGCCATGAATACATAGTTGAATGAGTTTGTCCTTACTTTCAAATTCACTAATTTTTTTTTTTCATCTGGTCAATTTCTTTAGCAAATGTCTGTTTTTGGAGACACAAAGGCTCTAAAGCTTATACATAGACTCCCCTGTGACTTCTGGGGAAACCAAGGCCCACAGTTGTTTAGGTCACATCCTGGTCTCATTGATGAAGACTACTATCCGATTCCCCTTCTCTCATTTCAGCTGTACTCTGGAAAGCAGGTCCCACACACTCCCCAGTTCCTTTCTCTGGCGCTGTCATCTCCTTTTAGAAGTAAGGAAACTGAGGACCCGGCATCTCCTGTCACTGCTCACCTCAGGACATCCCCCTCCTGCGTGCCGCAGCCCACACAGCATCCTGTAAATAACTGCATGTTCCCAACACCTCTCCCTCTTCTCCTTGGAAACCTGTTCTGTCTTTGGACTTGGGCTGTCAGATTTCCCTGCTTGGTTCTGTGCAGAGCATGGCAGGAGGCGGCTCCAGCCTCAGTGTAAGGCTTAGAGCAGGGGGCTAACTCAGGCATCCGGCACTGGTTGACCTTTGGCACAGCACTCTATCTCTTTGAGCCTAGGTTTCCTGGCTTAAAATGCCAAGGTATAATAGCTACTGTCTTTGGTGAAGATTAAGTGGCGACTCATACTCAGTGCTTGGCTGAGTGTGAGGCACATGGGGGGAATCACTGAAAAGAAGTCTCATATATACTATGTCATTATGCTGTGCAACAACCTTGTGAGATAAATGTTACTGCTAGGTCCATTTATCAGATGAAGAAAAAGGCTAGAGAGAAGGCAGGAAACAGGCCAAGGTCACACTTCTGGAAGGTGCCAGAAAGATTTGCATCTTGGCCTCTGTCCTTCTGAACAGGGATGGGTTCACTCCATGGTTGTGTACATGATGTCCCACGAGACTGCCTATACTGCCATGTCTCTGTGGCTGAGCTTTGGTTTGAGAGTGTTTTGCCAACTTCCCTGAAAAGGAAATGTAATCCCTCATTGCAGCCCTGTTTGGGAGGTGCTCAAATCGTGGGTGGAGCCCTCATGCTGGGTGAATGCCTTCCTCCTAAATGTGAGTTCTCTCTGTCAGGCCTGATTAGTCACTGCCAGAGAACATTGTTCCGTAGTGTTTGTCTCTTTCTCATGGGCTCACTTGCCCTTACACCTTCAGCTTCAAGCGTTAGTGGCAACACGGTTGTCACTATGAGCAGAGCAGGTCTTACCATACCCTAGGGTGTCTTGCCACCACAACAAACCTCTCATATTTACAAGCCATCCACTCGAAGATGCTCAGTGATAGCGACAGAAACAATGGGTTAAGGCAGATTGCTGTGGTGGACACCGGCTGTCTCATCTGGCCCTGTAGATTTCTTCCTCTGAGAACCTTAGCCATGCTTGGGGAAGCTGCCCCTCCCCCTGCCATGCTGTCTAGGCACGATTGAATCCTATCTTCCCTTAAATTACAGATATTTCCATGGAACCCAAGCATTTGATTTCAATTTGATTTAGAACCGGGCATTTTCCTGAGGAGCTAGTGAGACACAATCCTGGGACTTGCTCAGGAATATTTGAAAAGTTCTCTCTTGGAATTGCTGAGTCAGGAGAGAATGAAATGTAGAGCTGCAGTCATGGTGTAGGGAAATGATTGCCTGAGGGGCCGGGCTGGAGGTGAGCAGAGCTGCCAGGGAGTGAATCTGGAGACTGAGGACTGCATTCCTCAAGCCTGATTCATTCTTTAAATTTACCCATCGCTTGAACCAATACCACCCTTAGAAGTCATTTTGGCTCCTGTTCTACAGACTGCCTCTAAAATAGAATTGGTGGCATTGTGCTTAGTGTACTATTGTTTGTTATTTTACTTAAGCCAGTGAGGCAGCTAATGTGTCTGTTATGCAGAAAAGGGAATAGGACTGAGAGACATGGATCACATTAGCTAAGGGCACATGGGAAGGCTGGGATTAGATTGTAGGTATTCTGACTCTAGACTATACTTCTGCTACTCTATCTTATGATAGCAGGCCTGCTGTACCGAGAATGATCTCCTATTTAATACTATGGAGGAAGTCTGGCTTACTCACCCCTGCTTGGTATTATAGCAGCAGTCTGGCTTACTCACCCCTGCTTGATACTATGGCAGCAGTCTGGCTTACTCATCCTGCTTGGTACTCAGGAGGAAATACAATTTGGCCATGTGCTGCCTCTACTCTCCAGCTCCCATCCATTCCCCTCCCCTTCCCTGCTTCCCTAGGGAAGAAGCCTTTGCTGGCCATACCTTCAGACTAACTGTCTCCTGGAAGGCATTATTACAGCCCAATGGTTTTCTTAGCTTGACTGAACTTTAATAATTAGTGGGTTCAGGTTTAGCTCTCTCATAATGTGGGAGTGTGATGGGGCAGTGATGGCTTTGGTCTAGCCTTTGTGGCAACCCTGAGGCTCTGGTCCAGTGCCTGGCCGGTGGTGAGTCTCTAGTGGCTGTTTGCACCTTCTCATCCCCAGCAATGTATCACACACCAGTCTGAAAGTGTGCTGAATGATTTTGACTCTGCAGAATTCCTTCCTGCTCTGTTGAAGTTGGCATAGAAGGAAAAAAGCACTTGCCACAAAAACCCAACAGCCCGAATACAATCCCTAGATCACATGTAAAAGGGAAAGGAGAGAGCCAACTTCAACAATTTGTCCTCTGACCTCTCACGCATACCTTGGTACATGTGCTCTCCCATCATGCACATGCGCATACATGGCACCTGTGCTGTTGACTTAACATTTCTCTCTAATGCACACACACATATGCATACATTGTGCAATACTAAATAAATAAATCAATAAACATTAATGTATATGTATCTATAAATTCACTGTGATTTCTTGGTCATAATAGCTTTCTTCTTTGGATACTGTAGAGAGTGTCCAGTGTTGCTGAGATTGATACTGATGATAGCAACAGCACACAATAATACCCTGGTACTGTTCCATGCTGTGTGGTAGGCTCAGCTCTGGGCTTTCTCACCATCACCTCAATTAGTCTTATGGCAACTGTCCCATGCACGTCTATGACCCACAGCACTCCAGGGGCAGCAGAGGCTCTGCCTGCTTCTGTTTCATCATTTTGAATTGGACTCTTTTTTGTGGGATCAGGATTTGGCAAGCCTGTGGTGGGAAGGCAAGATTGACTAGGTTGGCAGAGGCCTGGCTGTCCTCTCTTGAGAGAGAGGCCATGTGGGACCAAGCAAAGGAACAAGAACCTATGAGGAGTATGGAGAGCCTTCGATCAAAAGGGTAGGGGGTGGACAAGAGCTCAGGAATGCTGGAGAAAGGGAACAGCCTTAAGGTGTTCCTATCTGTGTCCCAGCACATTCTGGCTGTGTGCCCTGGGGCTTGGTGCTTTACCTTTCCGAGTACATTTGAAGAGTTGACACTGGGGCTGGAATAACGCCAGAGATTACCTACACCATGTCTCAGGCACTTTGTGTGAGTGCAGGCTGCTAGCAGGGATGCTGAATATTTTCCACCTGTATGTACTCATGTGGCCATTGTCATAACCCCAGGGAATGGTGCTGGGTACCAGGGCCTGGCCCTCAGGTGAAGAGCACTGTGTCTCTGGCATTACACACTGGAGTAACACCTTCATGAGCTTTTTTCACGTCTACATGGCACCTGTGCTGTTGACTTAACATTTCTCTCTAATGCACTCACTTACAAAAATAAAACCCTTCATTGCATTTATTTTACAAAGAACCCTCGGAGGGCCACTTTAAACCAGTAAGCCTGCATTCCTTCTGTGCACAGGATGAACAATCTCTATAAAAGCAATGAGAAAGATGCTGTGGGAACAGTGAGCTTCAGGCTGTTGAGGCACTGAGCCTCAGGAAGGGTCTTGAGTTTGAGGCTCACCCTATGCTCAGTGAAATGTGGGGGTAAATGAGAAAGTTGTGCTAAGGGTATAGTGGGTCCTCACATACAAATGAAGTACATGCACTAAAAGAGCCCAAAAGTCAGGAAGGCTTCCTTTATGGATTATCTTGTAGCCCAAAGAAAAGGATATACTTTTGCTCTGACCCTCAGTTTTCCCAAGTCCTTATAATTGTGAAATTGCAGGTATGATTTTCACTTCCAAAGGATTGCAATCAGGCACTGTGTGTGCGGAAGTGATGGCCCATTGCCTGGAAATGCTGATCCTGATCAATCGGAAAAGACCCTTTGCAGGCTTTCTCTTTCTACCCAGAGAACCCAACAGCCATGGATGCAAGTCCTTTCCCTTACAGTCCTCCGGGTCAGGTCTCTTTTCTGTGCCTCTGTTTGCACATTTTCTAAAATGGAGCAGTAACAGCTACCTTGCTAGGCTTTCATAGAGCCAACCCTGTTATGCAGGTGAAATTTTACACACATGTGAAGGTCAATCTCTACTCCCCAGAACTCCCTGGCAGTGACAGGTCTGGTGTGCTCCTGGATCAGCCAGTCTGCCTCCCAGGAAATATAAGCCCCCAAGGGAGGGTCTGGGTTCCTGACAGAGGAAGTAACTGCCATCGAGAGGGGAACTGCAGTTTCTAGTTATGGCAGCTTCTGTTTTTAGCTGGAGTCACCACTCAGCCCCCTGTGGAAAGAACATGGTGCAGAAATAGCCCATCCCAGGGGCTGCCCAAGACAAGGGCTTATTTTGACTTAGGATGCTGTTGAAGCTGTGGAAGCCTTGTCAAAATACATCTGCCTCTTCTTACACAGCCCACAGATCCTGAGACACAGCCAGGACCACAGTGCAGCTGCCAGATGCTCACATCTGGAACTTGACTCATGGGAGCTGAGGACAACCAGCTTTGGTTTCAGTAGCAACCGCCTCCTGAGCTCTGGGGGGCGGGGGGAATGAAGGAGCCCATCTTGGTATCAAGGTGTATTCACTTGTGTGGCCCCAAGGCTAGAGTGTCTAAGCCACTCCTCTGAGGCCCTACAGGGAGGCCACAGTGGAGCAGCACACACTTGTTACTTGGGAGGGTAAGCAGGACCCAGAAGGACTGACTAGCTGTCATGGAGTCTCCCCGGCCCAGTGCTTCCTTCCAGTCAAGCCCCCTCTGCATTCTGAAGCTACATTAGCCCTCTTCCTGCAAGCCCTCTCTCTTGAGTGGTCATAGTCCAGGGCCCGTACAAGGACTGCTCCCTCATGTGAATTCACCAGGACCCTTGTTTTCCTGCCTGGTGACTCAGCTTGTCCCCCAACTCTGAGATGTTGACAAGTAATTATGAGTGGTGCTGGTATGCTTCAGTGAAGGTGCTGCCACTCACACCCAAGGAGGAAGCTTCTCACTCCAGGGAGAGAGAAGCCTGGGGCAGCCACCTGTCACAGGCTCCCCACAAGGAAGGTACTCACAAGTGGACTCATCCACCTCCCAAGAATGCCACCTTGAGATACTTGAATGCATATGGCCTTAGCCATCTCACACCCACTTCTCAGTCACTCCACCTTCTGCATCCTTCACGCTCCGTGTGCCACCTTGGAGCCTCCTAGCAGTGTCCTCAGCCTCGTCCCTGCCTCCCTGCTCCCTTGCATTCCTGTCTCATTTTTGTCCACCAGCCACTCAAGCTGTCTTTGCGAGCTCAGCTCTGACCCTGTTTGAAAAAGTCAGTCAGCATCTTGCCTCTTTCTAGACAGCATTTTCCAAAGTGGCCTGAGCAGGGGTGTTAAGTGGGGACTGGGATGTCTGTGCAGCTAAGGGCCTGAGGTCGAGGGAATGCAGAAGGCTGGGATTGGGGGACCTCTCAGGGCCATTGATCCACCATTGTGGGCTGGGATTTTCAGGGAAGGTACACAATGGGATATTTCCAGAGTGTACTTGCTCATAGTTTGTCCAATGCAGGGCATGGAGGGCAGGGGCAGCGTTCTTAGGAAATGCTGGTATGTTGGTAGAGTGGAAACTCCTGGCTTCGATGGCTAAGGCCCTTCTCAAGGTGACTCTCATCTACTTCTCCAGCAGCTGATCTGGCCAATCCGCTGATATCCAAAAAATTTCAGGGGAGGAAAAAGAAAGATAAATTAAAAAAAGATAAAGGAAGACTAAGCCATAACAAATCAAAGCAACACACTTGTGGATGCTCTTTGGGCCTCCTGCGGCATTCCTACCTGCTGCTGCCCACTCACTTCCTGCCAGGCCCGCTCTTCTCACATGTCCTAACCTGCACACATCGAATGTCAGCATGCCTGGCCCTGCTGCTGATCTTCCTAGCAGCGCAGAGAGTGAAGGAGGCAGGTGAATGAGGAGGGAGGGGGAGGCCTCTGCTCTCTTCTTGCCCTAGGACCCTCAATTTAGCTGGCTGGGTCACAAGTCTGATGAATCTTTGGATATACTCTAATTTGGAAAAAAAAATGCATTTGTGAGCTTCAGTATTTTAATGGCACTGCCAGCAGATTCCTGCTGTATTGCACCACTGCCGTGTCCTGATGAATAGCAGATCCTGTGCTAGGGCTGGACATTTGCTTGTGGCCCATTCGGTGCACTGCCCACCCCAATTCAGATGGCCTGAGGAAAGACGGCATGAGGAACTACATGCTCCTGTACTTTCAGGCACGTTGTCACCCTCTACAGAGATGATTCCACAGAGAGATTTGGAGGGACTGATGACAGAGAGCTCACTGCATTGGTTACTGCCAGATGAGCGCCCCAAAGGTGACAGATACCCTGCTGGAAAGTAAGCATGTCAAGAGTTCCCACCAGCTCCCTGCTCTTCCTGTAAGGACTCAGGCAGGGCCCACATGGTCCGCCCAGTACCCTCTCCCACCTCTTCTCTTTAAGCTCCTTCAGGCCATTGCACAGCACCCCAGGGTCAGGAAGGACATCTGACCCTTGTGTATCTGTCTTCTCCACATAGATGCCCCGAATGTTCAACAGGTTCTGTGGAGCACAGCTTCACTGGACTTTGTATGCATGAGACAAGGGACCAATATTTCTTGGTCTAAGGAGGATTCCGAGCCTTTGGGGGACAGTCCCAGAAAGACACACCCTGAGGTCCTGTCAGGAAACTCACCATCTTGCCTGATGATCCCACTCTTGTCACACGGCTGGAGGGCAGCTAGCTTGCTATTTGCCACATGCAGGAGCCCAAACAACAGGAGGTAGCTGATGGCAGTGGACAGTCAGCAGCACCCAACAAGCAACTAATGAACTTCTGCTAATAATTGCTGAAATATACCTGTCCTCGTCACACACACTTCAGTGTTCTCTGCTTGAAGGCCTTCTTCGTCATAAACTCACCAAGGATGTGAAGCCCTATGTGACCTGAGTTCCCACATGGCCCAAGTCTCCTGTTCCCTGCCCTCATGTGCTCCCTCTACTCCGGCTACTCAATCTCCTTGTCTGCTTTGAACTGCCAAGCTCGCTGCTGCCCCAGGAACCTCTGCGTTCACTGTTCCTTTGCACCAAGCTCTCTTTCCCCACATCTTTACATGGTTGACCCCTTGGTATTTGCATTCTGGCTTCAATGATCTTTTATCGGTATGCTTCCTCTGTTCACAAGCATGATGTCACTTCCTATGCCATGCTCTGTTTTTGTAGCGCACCCTCTGCTGGCACCGCCCTGTGGTGCTTACCCTCACTCCCCCTTACTTCAGTCATGGCATCACACCTGTTGCTCCCACTGACACCTGTTCTCTGGCCTCCATGTTGTTCCTGTCACTTAGTTTGGGCCTACACAACTCAGCCCAACACCACTTGGTTCAGGGCATCTCTAGATCCTGTTACACTGGCCCTGCTAGTAGCCATCTGGGTCCCTTATTATGCCCCTTCATGGATCCCTCCTTCCTCTACCCTGTTTTTCTTCCTCCTCCTCCTCCTTCCCTGCCCTTGAGTACCCTGTTCCACATTAGAGGATCTTCCTGGCACTTGGTGGATGAGGTGGCATCCCTGTCTTTGGGGCCATCTGCTTTTTCCCATCACCCTTTACCATTAGGATGTCCACTGACAGCCTCAAGGTTATTTAAAGGACAAGACTGTCTGAATGTTAGGTTAGCCCCAGAACCAGGTTCAGGCCTAGCACAGAGCAAGTACCACAAGGGTTTACTGAATGAATTGCAACAGGCCACTGCTTGCTATGTATAAGCTATGTATATGGACATATACATGTCATATGTACATGGATATATGTATATGTATATGTATATGTATATGTATATGGACATATGCATGTCAGTGCCTGGGAGGTGGTATCTCCTTAACAGAGAGAGATAGAAGGAGAGGGCTGTGGTCCAGGCAGGGCATCTGAGAGCTTCCCTTCTGTGCCTGTTAAATGGGGTTCTTTCTGTTGTGTGTGGACTCAGAGCCCTCCCTGGGTGGTGGGCCTATGGGCTGCACAGGGCTTCCTGTCTGCGGAAGCCCATCAGAAGCTTATTCAGGTTCCACGTGGAGCACCTTTGTCCCTTTGGAATATCTGTCATGCCAGCACAGAGCAGTCTTGCATACCTGGGTACCAATCCCAGCTCTTCTGCCCTGGTGGCTGCTGTGAGCTTGATGGCTATAGCAAAAGTACTCTATGGTAAAGGAGTTAGTGCAGCTTAAAAGACAGCCTGGTTCCATTCCCTGGGGGATGCTGACAGCCCTGGAGATTTGGGTGCAATCTAGGATGGGGGCCCATTTCTCACATTGCCTTAGACACCAGAGGGGGGGCTCATTTGCAAGTATTTTCCAGGCACAAATACCACTCATACTCCTCCACACAGCTCTTTAACTCAACCTGCATTCTGTTGCCAAAAGAACCTTCCTGAAATACCGTGCACATCACACTGCACTGTCACCTCCCTGTTCAGACTTTCTGCGATGGCCTCGCCTTACCTGTGACCTCACATTACTGGGAGCCCACCGCAGTTCCTCATTCTTTCTTTATATCCTAAGGCTCCATACTGGAGTCTCTGTTTGTCTTAGCAGCATCCTCAAATATAAGAAGCAGCCTGATGATGTTATGTGTGAGCAGGAGGAGGTTGCTTGACACCCAAGACTGCCCAGCTGGATTCTAGTTGCTTTCACAAAGCTGTGGGGGCCTCTGAGTGCCCAGGCCTGCTGCTATAAGGACCTCCAGATACCAGACACAGGTCCACATCTACACATGGCTAGTAAAGAAGGGCCATCCTCGAGGCATGGGATGTGGACACTGTGGGAGGCCTGAGCGGTGATGGTTCTCCCAGTAGCTGGTCTAAAGGAGTGAAGCGGGCTTGGGCCAGGCCTCAGCTCTGCCACCATTAGCTCTGAGGACTTGGGCAGGTTCTTGTTTTCTGTGCCTGGGAATGCAGTGTTTGGTTTATTATGAGAATAAAATATGATAACAGTATACAGAGTTTAATAAATGTATCATGTCTTAAGAAAAACTCCCTTTCTCATTGAAACTAAGAACTTCCCTTGAGGAAATTAATTCCCCCTGTTTTCACTTTGCAGATGAGGAACTCAAACCTCCGAGGAGGGGAGCAGCTCACTTGGGGCCATTCATCCTGACCTGTCACCCAACCCTCGTGCAGCCTTTCCATTGCAGAGCCCATCATGTTTGTCCCAGAGCCTCCCAGAAGCACAGTGATTGTGTGGCTGGTGTTCCAGGCTTGTCCTGTGGAGCTGCAGGCTGCATACAAAATGGCTAGTACCTGGTCCTTGCCTTCTCCAGAGAGGATGTGGTCAGGTGTTGTGGTGAGCGGACAGTTTTAGGACAAGCCTTAAAATGAGGGAAGGAAAAGTCTGTGGGAAGTGTGTCGCAAGAGACTGGTCGTTCCCTAAGTCCTGGCCCCCACTGATCCCAGGAGGAACAGAGCAAGCCAGGTTAGGTGAGTAAGGTTAGGCTGCTGGGGATGGAGCTGTAAGTGGATGGTGGGAGGTGGCTGGGATGGGGAGCTGGAAGCAGGGGCATCATTTGAAGCCCTGTAAGTGGATGGTGGGAGGTGGCTGGGATGGGGAGCTGGAAGCAGGGGCATCATTTGAAGCCCTGGAAGGAGATTCTGGCTGTAGGAGGCAGAGGCCAAGAATGGGCTCAGCTGCTGCTAGCTGCCAGCTATGCCAGCACAGGCACAGCATTCACCCAGCTATCAAGCAAATCCTCTCTTCCTCTGTGCCTGGCAGAGTACCAGCTCTGGGATCAGCACCAATGACAGATAATACACAAGCAAACACAAGGCAGGATCATTTTGGACAGACATGGATGCTCTGAGGAGAATAAGCCACTGAGAGGCACTTAGGGGAGAGGTGTCACTCTCGGTGGGCAACCCCCAGGAGGGGGTGACTTTTGTAAGATTAGATCCTCTTAAGGGTAAGATACCCCTCCTAAGAGCTCCACCAGATCCTGCTGGCAAAATACCCTGGTGACTACACGACAGATTTGCATTTTGGAGAGGACTCCATATCCAAACTATAACAAACAGCACTGAACCTGGGGAGCGTGGGGTTCCAAGAGAAAAGGGGTGTGTCCCAGGTCTCTCACAGCCAGGCAGGAGGGGAGCTTGGCTCTCATCAGTTTCTGCTTTTAACTGCTATGACATTTGGTCTAAGGCATAGACAACACCTCCTGTCCCAGCCCCCATGCCAGAGACTCTGTCACCCCCAGGTATCTGGGGGCTCCAGAAGCCTTGTATGGTGCAGATATTTTGTATATTCACTGCTGGGGGGGGGAGGGGGTATTCTCCTGAGCCTGCTATGTGGAGGAGGCCTCAGGTTTCTAGTATGGATCAGAGACAAAGCTCTTGTAGCAGCAAGAGTGTAGGTGCTGGGTGTCTGCTGTGGGGAGCAGCTCAGAGTTGCAGGCACCTCTGTAAATTGCATCAGCAGCATCCTGGTGTGAACTTGCCTGTGTCCTCTCTTAGATGTGCTGCTCCCTTGGTGGGCCCTTGTCCCCAGCTGAGTGCTGTCCCTTCCTGTGAGAATGCATGGAAGCCAGGTGTGGGCCTGCTGGGAGCCCGAAGCATCCCTTCTGTGCAGCTGAGAGCTCAGTGTGCTGCAGTGTCTGTACCGATGTCTGAGCCTGCTCATTTGGGGCATGTGTGGACCTGTGTGGGAGTTGGGCTGAGGGATCATAAGGAGCTGGATGGAGCCTTGGGCAATCATTGCCTTGGCCTAACCTTCACCTCCAGGTTCTTGCTTCACGAATAGATCATAGAAAGCCAGCGCTCCCGTAGTGTGCACTTTCTAACAGTCCTGCATGGCTCCCCAGAGAGTTCTCGGTTTGAATGTCATCATTGGTATTTGCTGTGCTGGAGGCTAGTGAATTACCCACATTGCTAGGTGCTGATGTCCTGTGAGATGGTGACAGTCAGACTGTGTGTGTCTGGAAGGTGGCACCCATGTGCCTGAGGAGAATCTCCGGGCCAAGTGTGCTGTAGAAAAAAATCTTTGTCAAGCCCCATGCAAGAATGTTTGCTTCCCTGTGGGTGTGTAAGCAGGGATGGCCCTGCCATTCTTATAAGGCAGATCCTAGCCACACTTATCATTTATTCTGGCACCAACTTGTATAGAACACATGAGATCTTCACTAACCTGCTGTGGATCTCAGAATAATGGCATGTGTTGGCATGGAGAAATGCGGCTCATGTAGACCTCCCTTACTTTGCCTCTCCCCTGAGACTTCTCCTTCATGGAGGGCTAGCCATTCAGCTTTCAGACTAGAGGGACACTTTTCTATGTAAGACGAATGGGGTATACAGGATCTTTGAAGCTATTATAGGCTCTATAAACTCAGGTATGAGTTGGCTTGCTTTCTCAAGCAGGGTCCACCTGGTGGACAAGTTGGGTATTTCACCTTTGTTTTATTTTGCCTTGTTAGATCCCAGAGGAGGTGAGATTAGAAATGTTTACCAAATGTTCCCACCAAGCTAGGGCTGTGCTGGGTTTGTTGCTCATGTGACTTGTGTTTTCTGCTGTCGGGCAGCAATCCAGTTTTCACAGGTAGTGTGCTCAGCTTGCTTGGGGCTGTGTGGCTTTAGGAGTTAGAGCCAGGGTTTAAATCTTGCTCTTCTGGCTTCAAGTTGAAGCCCTTAAGGAAACGACACCCCAGCTCAGGTAAATAGCTATGGAAACTAAATGGTGATTCATGCTGGCTGAGGCTGTGGTGGGGCTTAGGGACCCCTGAATCTGCTCTCAATCTCTGAGGTGGACCTTGAAACTTCAGAGAAGACACTGGAAACCCGTTGTGGGTACAGTGACCAGTTCCTCAAGAAAATCCCAGATCCTAGGCCTGGTGGGCAAACAGTCCAGATAAGTGACCAAAGAGGAAAGATAAGAAAATAAAAATGCTAGATATGCTTACGTGCGTAAGGAAGAAGGACCGTAAGGATGTCACGCTGCTGGCTCCGCCCTTAGGACTGGGGACTGACTCCCTAGGGTCTCCCTGACTGTCAAAACAAAACTCACAGGCACACGATTATGTCTCATGTTCCCATTTCTTAGGGAACACACCTGGGCTTTCTTGATAAATGAGGCAAGAAAAATAGGACCTCACCATCTGGAAGGATGTTTGAAGTATATAAAGTTTTAAAAATACATGTACAAGATTTTTTTTTTTTTAAACAACCTCATGATAGTGAGTTGTAATCTTGCTTAATTACTTATTTTCTTGTTTTTATCCACCTCTCCAAGTAGACTGTGAACAGCATGGGAAAAGGACCTGGCCTGATCAGTGTGGCATCTCAGTCTCTGGCCCAGTGGCTAGTCCATGGTGAGCCCTTCAGAAGTCTTTATGAGTATATATAACCTAAGCACTAGAGAGGTTGAGGCAGGGTTGTCTGGAGTTCAAGGTCAGCTCAGGCAACATAGTGAAACCCTATCTCAGAAATGAATAAATAAACTTTAAATGCTGATTTAGGAGCAGGCAGGCCAATGGGGAATGCTGTCTTCATCACATAGGTAAGAGAACCAAGGACTTAGGAGGCTGAGAATCCCTGGTCAAGCCATTGCTGAGGAGCCGAGGCCTCATTTGGACTCAGCGTCCAGCTTTGCTATTGGTAGGGCAACAATGGTCTGAGTAAATGTATTTATTAATCCCTAATCTTCCTTTCTGATATTGGGTTCAGGTTCTTTCAGTTTAAAAGCCACCAGCCTGTCTACAGAATGGGACATAAAGACAGAGACACCTCTCTGGGGCCGGAGGATTAATCAGCAATTAGTGTGCAGAACCCTTTCCAGACAAATGTTAAGTATTATCAGTATTTAAATTTAGTTTCATTCTCCCAGCATCCTCACAAGAGAGAACAGATGGTCCTGGCTTCAGGTGGGGAGAAAGAGGGCGGGGCCAAGTGGGAAGTTAGCAAGGCTTGGCTTTCCAATTAACTCCGTTGAGCTGTGGGTGGTGGGAGATCTCTCCAGCAACCTAGCCAGGATTGTAGGACGGCTGTATGATCTCCTAGACATATGACCTTGAGCAGGGCCCTTGCCTCTCAAACATTGCCTTGAAGAGGAGCAAATAAAAGTAGTGAGAAGCACAGGAAGCCTTAGTTCTTTCTCTCTCCTTTAGGAGACCCAAGCAGGGGGTGGGAGGGTGGGGGCGGGTTCCCTGCAGAGGTTTCCTAAGACTGGAGAATAGAATCTTGTAGACACATCTGAACCCAAGCTTTGTCGCTACTACCTGTGTGGTCACCCCACTTTGGACCTTGTGTGATGGGTTCAAACTGGCTGTGACAGTGGCGCTTCCTCTGCCTGCCTTGCTGAGGAAAGCCGAGCAGATGAGGCCATGGCTGTGTTACATGTACAGGCCAGTGCTGTGGGGACAATGACTCCTGTCTCCTTCCTGTTCCCAGCAAATGCCTCTGTCTCTAGGGTTGTGCAGAGAAGGTGGTTGGAATTGGAATGTGGACAAAGCACACAGATAACCCACCCAGGCTTCCCCCCAGGATGTCTTGCAGTGAGGTGGACAAACACCTGTTGTTAAAGGCGTCATCTTGCCACCTCTGAGGCAGAGCTTGCCTGGGACACTGGGACAGTCTGGAAGAGAATGGGTGAGGATGGAGAGAGCTGGTACCCAGGCTGCTAATGGTGGGTTCCGGCTACACCTGAGACCACTTCCAACTGAAGCTTTACTAACCAAGTGACCTATGGTAAGTGCCTTGGTGCTAACAAGATCTTTGATTTCAACAGTAGGGATAAGTTGGATGTGAACTGTTGTGAAGATGGTTGGTGACTGCATTAAATGTGCTGGTGTCTTGTGTTCCTAAGTGGTATTGCCTGTGTTTTCTTAAAACATCTTGTCTGGCTTGAGGACCACACTGACCTTCTAAAATGACTTGGGAAGGTTCTCTGATGTTTTCTAAAAGATTTTTGAATAGAATTCATATTATTTTTTTTTCCTTAAATGTTTGATGAAATTTACCGGTGAATCACGATTCAGATTTCTGATGCTATAAATTACTTTTAGAAAAAAAGGAGTTGTTTTGCCCACTATTTCTGTCTTATGTGTTGATTGAACTATTTCCCAACATTTTGTTTTTCAACATTTCCCCTGGATTCTTGTTTTGGATTCTACCGGGCTTCAGTGACTGTATAATATGACCTAAATTTATGTTATGATTTTTCAGTTTTTACTTTTCAGTAGATGCAACAAATTCCTTGCAATCTGTTTTTAAAAAATGGATTCAGCTTCCTCTTTTACTATGGTGTCCCAGAGCGGCCCCAGCTCCTGCCTCCTGGCCTTTGCCTGCACTATCATATTTCTCTCAAATACTTTCCCTAGAGCCTGGCTTGGTTTGCTCCTTTGGCATGACACTTCTGTAAGACCTTTCTGCACTTCCCAGGCTGGGCTAGGTAACCACCTTTAGGAACCACCATGCTTGATCTACTTAGGCACCAGCCATGTTATAGCAGCGCATCATTTGACAATGGAGACACATCCTGAGAAATGGGTCATGTGTGAATGTCCCAGAGCGCTTGCAGAACCTCGGTGGGACATGTCAGTCATTTGACTGACCTCCATGCAACCTAAAGACACGGGAGACATGGGCTGGGTGGCACAGAGCAGCACAGAGCTTGGCAAGGGACCCTGGTAGAATTCTTGTTGAGTGAGTTAGTATTTATTGCCATAATGATGATAGTTATCATGCCTGTGTTTACATCTCAGAGGGGCTCATGCTATGTTTTATGTACTTGCTGACAACACCCATTTTGTATTTGTGGCCACAGACTCAGAAAGACATAGTGACTCGCCAAGATCTACAAACGGCAGAGCTAATGTCAAAGGCTGCATCTCTTGGTTCCAAACCCAGGGATTCCTCTGAATTTCTTCAGTTCATTACAAAATGTTGGTGGTCTGGGGCTGTCTTAAGGTTCATTTGTAAGTGGATCTTACGGGATGCAGCCAGAGAGGGTGCTCTAGGAAAGAAAGACTGCTATTTCTCCATCTGTGGGCTGAAGCCATGTGCCCTGCCCCATAGAAGCTTCACTTCTAAGTAAGATGGGCTTCCTGGGCAGCAGGGATGTGAGACAGCATTGGACAGGCAGCAGCAGCCCTGTTTCCTAAGGAGCCTGCCTACTGTATGGAGAGTCTCTTCAGTTTGGGAACTTGCTGGCTTTGGGGCTAGAACCAGCTACTCTCTTGTCCAGTCTCTGAACTCTATCCCATGTCCTTGTGGCCAAACTTCCAGACTACAGCTGACAAACAAATATGGCAAAATAGGGCTCTTACAAGATGCACAGGCTGGCAGACATCTGGCATTGCCTGAGCCTTTGATCTATCGCTGACTGCCCTGTCTCATTTCTACTGAGATAATCTTGGATATCCCGCCTGTGTGCAGCCTTTCAGAGTCTCCACGTTGGGAAGGGAGTTCCTTGTGTGCCCTCCTGCTCCGAAGGCTCACTTTGTGCTTCATCTTCCTCTTCTTCCTCCCTCCTTCCCTTTCTTTTTGAGATAGGGTCTCTTTACATATGTCTGTCTGTCCTGGAACTCACTATAAGGATCAGGTTGTCCTTGAACTGGAGAGACCCACCTGCCTCTGTCTTCTCAGTGCTGAGATTAAAGGCGTGCCCCACCATGCCAGGTATGATTATTGAGCACTGGTTCTTGGAGGTTAGAGGCTGAACTTACTCAGACTCTCCATCATGACAGCCAGTGGTTTTCCACTGTGAGGGTGGCAGCTCCTCATCAGAGGCCTTACACTGGAGACTCAGCAGTACACAAGGTTCCAAATGGCTCCCAAACTCTATAGCTGATGCCAGTGTGGAGGAAGCAGGTGCCAGTCACTTCCTGCTGGGGCCTGCTCAGGTCTTCTCTGTGCACATTTTCTCCTTTGACTTGGGGCCATGAAGAGTTCTGGGTAGAAGAACTTTTGACAGGACAGACACCTGAGGAGCTAGTCAGGTGCCCCTAGTTTTCCACACTCCCCCCTTCACCCTATCTCTGTCCTCAAGCCTGTGGGGGGCCCACATTGGTTCCCTAGAGGGGTGGTAGGCCTCTTAAAGCCCAGGGGCTGACAATCTCCCTCCTGCCTTGCACCCCCCAGCTCCACTGGCTTTTCCAGAAGCACATGACAGCTCAGGAGTCCATCAAGATGAGCACAGGCCAAAAAACCGCATCTTCAGTGTTAGCAAAGCTGAGACTTTGGGAAGCCAGACTTGGTACCACATGGGCCTGTCCTAGCATGAAGGGCTACAGACAGGCTGATTAGTTCTCCTGTCTTGTCCCTCAGATTCCTTTCAGAAACAGGGCTTTCAGCACTTAATTTTCTATGTTGTTGCCAGGACCTACATCTAGCATACCACAGTGCTCAGAGAGCTCCAGCCTCTGGCTAGGCCTTCTCTTCTCCTCACTGCTCTGATCCAAGGCCAGCCATGGAAGAACTCGCAGTGCCTTCTGCCTTTGGACACAGATTATGCTCAAAACCTGGAAATTTTTGGTGCTTAGGACACATTTACTGAATGAGTGAATGAAGTCCAGATGGCGGGAATGAGAGAATGAATACATTCCAGATGGTGGCCACAACTAGAGTTTGCACGAGAGAGTTGGAGGGCAGACCAAGCAAAGCAGCGCAGTGGGGAGGGGGTAGCGGGGAGGGGGCAGCGGGGAGGGGCTGAATCTAGAACAAAGCATCAGGAGGAAGAAAGGATGCTGGTGCATAAACTATGCCCTCAGCTTGCAATGCCCTTTCTCTTTCTATGTCAGACTTGTTTATTTGTTAATTCTGACTCAAATGTCATCTCCTGATGAGCTTTGTTTAGCCCTCTGGACAGAATCAGTTGCTTCTCTTTTTGTGCCTTTTTGGGTCTCTGTGTCCACATCATCACTAGGCTCTTTTAGCTTTATGTCATAGTTTATAGTTTACCTATGTGGCTGGCCTCCTGTTACACTGTGAGTTCTTGAAGGCTGAGGCCCTCTCCTACCTCCCAGGATCTCCATGGTCTCAGACTGGATGGCAGTGGGTTGAGTTGATGTCCTTCCCTCATAGCAAGGCTTGCTGAGCTAGCTAGGATTCTATTCAGAGTCTATAACCCATGCATTAGATGTACTTATTTCTCCCTCACCCCCTTGGAGCTTATGGGTGTGTGGTCCAGTTGGTGTCATCCCTGGAAGCAGGGAGGGAGCTGCTGTTGACCTTGGAAATGAAGCTTGGATGGGCCACCACGTGAGTAGGCTTCCGGAGCGGAAGAACATCTGGGTTCCAGTTCTCTTTGAATCTAACTGCCCTGGAGTAAGTCCCTGACTGGAGAGGTGGGAGGGAAGGAATTGAGCTGTAGAGAAAGCCAATGTTCCTCCTACTTCTAAAATTCAATATGTTTATTTCATTGGATTCTTGGAGACTGACACACACATAGATACTCATGTATACACACACCTACAAATATGCACATGGGGCAAACATATACAGGGATATATAATACAGACATACAGAAGTCGAGTCATGCCACTATGTATTGGCTTTCAGCCATGCAGGCTCATACAAATGTCCCTAAATAACACATTCGCATAGGATGCAGAGATACTCAGGCTGCCACAGAAACACATATACACCCTATATTCTCAGGTGGAACTTGGAAGACTGATCTCAACATAGTCTCATTGAAGCTACAAATATGGACACCAGACACACATGCATGAAACATTCCACTTTGGAATCCAAGGCCCCTCCCACTATTGGAGATGAGATCATTAAAGCAGGCCTATGCCTTTTCCTCTGGCAGGTGATTGCCCCAGCCTTCCCTATAACCTTTGGCCAGGTAGGGGAGTTGCAGCTGCTGAGCTGTGAGCAGGTTGGCCCATGGGGGTAAAGATGGGGATAAGCTTGTCTCCCAGGTTACTGCTGAGGGATGCTGCTTTTTAAAAATAACTTCCTGCTGTTTCCAGGAAAGCTCTGGGGAATGAGGGCTCCAAAGACTAGATTTGCCTGGTCTCAGGCTTGCTGGTAGAGCCCTATGCAAGGGGTCCCTTGAAAGACCACCAAAGTCCCTGCTGCTGCCCTGGAGCCTGTGGCAGAAGAAGAGATGGAGAGTGGCTGGAGGTAGGGATGAAGGGCCCCTACACATAGAACCTGCCTTCCTGGAGGAAGGATGCTTCACTCATATGGCTGGCTATGCTTCCTGTTTGTGAGCATCAGTGTTAGCAGGAAAGCAGAGCAGGTTCTGTCCGTCCTCATCATGCTGTGAGAGTGAAAGCAGGAGATAGGCCATCACCTCTTCTGTCCAGATGGGCCTTACCTGCCTGCAGAGTCACATGACATCCCCGGGCGTGTTATAATACTTGCTCTCCTACCATTGTCCTTCCGTGTGCACACTGTCCATCGTTTCCCCTTCGGCTCACTTTGTGAATAACTAGGCTTTGCCTCCTTTTATCTTCACAATCCAATCTCAGAGAGCTCGGAGAGACATCAGGCAAGGGGGGTGGGTGAGAGGGACCACCACACAGGGATCAGATCCCATTAAAGGCAAAGAATGCTGGCGTTTTGATGGAGCAGAAACTGGGCTTTATAGTGAGGCCCTAGGAAACAAGAGCTGGCAGCTGGTGGTTCCAGGGCTACCTGTCATGTTGCTGGCTTTTCCTCACATCATTGTGGATCTATTGGTCATAGACTGTCTCTTCAAGAGCCATGAGGAGACATTGTCACAGTGGTAAGGGTCTCAGCCTATCTTTGTGAGAGCCCTGGGTAGACTTTGTTATGGTGATGAAGGTCCAGGCTAGTTCTGAGAGAGCCCTGGGTAGATGCTGTCATAGTGAGGAGGGTCTGAGCTTCTTCTGAGAGAGCCTTGGGTAAGCACTATATGACAGAAAGGGTTGGGTCCTTTGCCCTGACTTCTGAGTCCTGTGGTCTTGGGAATAAGAGGTACCCTTTTGGATTTTTTTCTCTGTATACTAGACCCCATGCTGTGTATATTACAGGGTTATATTAGGGGAAACTAGTGGTAGAACCCACTATGGGTGTAGCCAGATGGGGATCTAGGGTGAGGAGACTATTCCTAGAATGCATTCCTAGGAACAGTGTTAGCAAGACCAAGTTTCTTGAAACAATAGGGAAATGGAGGCTGAGAATGAGCAAATGTGTGGCTTCTGAAGACCCGATGAGTTCAGAGGGTGAGTGGAATTCTGGGCTCTCCTAATTCTCACCCCATCCTTTGGGGTACAGAGAGACATGGAGCTCAGGTTTGACTCTGGCCTACTGTCCTGGTTCAGGAGTGTCTCTTAGGAAGGGTGGAGCCCATTTCTCACAGGCAAGCTCCTACCTATCCTCAGGGGGAATGCAACTCTGGTGCTCTTACCACATGTGCTTGCTGACTGATCACAACCAGTTGCCAGCGTCTCTGAGGCTCAGTTCCTCTCTCCCCACTCAAGCTGGAGAAGGCAAGGCCTTCTCATGCAGGGCTGTCACAGCGAGGCTTTAATGAGAAGAACCTTGGTCTGCTTACAGAAGAGCTGGTGAGGGACACACGTTTCAGCTCTGGCATAGATCTGCCTCCACCTCTAGAGCTGACCATGTCTGGCCTTGGCTGACTAGACTGTCACCGCACTTGGGCAAGATGGGGAGAGACAGGTCTAAGTCAGCATGTTTGTTAAGGTGGGAAGTGCTGCCCTTGTGGTTACTCTCCTGCCTCAGATTTCACTCTCTGCCAGTCACAGGGGAGATGCCCGCTGTGGTGCTGAATCCTAGCATCTCTCCACAGAAGGCTGAGGCAGAAGTACTTGGCATCAGTAGGCTTGCTGGTCTGGTTATGCAGACACCAGACAGTGGGAGCTTTAAAATGTGCAGAGGCAGGTGTGATCTCAAGAGAAGGCAAATCACTCTGTAGAGGAAAGGGCCATAGGGGTTATCTAGGCTCAGAGAGAGAGAGATGACATTTCATCCAAAGCCACACAGCAAGAACAATAACTAAGCTAGAACTATGACCCATGGCTTGGAGACCTACTCTCTGGAAAGAGCTGACCCTTCCATACTTCTAGGAACAAGAAGTCCACTACGTTCCGTGGCAGTCTATGCATTTTATAACAGCTAGGGTCCCGAGCTATTCCATGGAGCTAAAAACCTGCTCCCAGTAGTCACTAGCCCTGCTGCTCACAAGATCAACAAGCAGGGCTCTGCACACAACACTCAACAATGAGCTGCACACCCCGAGTCCTTGTCTGGACTGGAATTGGGTAGTCTCCTAGCCCAGAGGCTTCCAGACCCTTCCCCAGCTGCTGCTGAAGACCATACTTTCTCAGAATGCAGGGCCAGACTGAAAAGAGGATAAACCATGAAGCTCCCAGAGGCTGCCTTTGTGAAACCGTTCAATAAATGTAATAACAATTAGGTATTTTTATCAGTGAAAATAAAATTGACTCAGAAGTAAACGAAGGATTTTAAAGGCATTTTCAATTTGACTTTTCTATGGAAGTCGGTTAAAGTTGGCAAGCAGATGGAAACACCCAAGGGTCAGGGGAGGTATGCAGGACAGTGCCAGCTGGGGAGGGTGGCTGTCCGATTATTAGACCTAAAATGGCCTCTCCTTATTGTGAGCTCCTGCAGGTCAGAACCAGGGTCTTTCCAATGCTATGCCTGCCAGAGCTGGCTGGCACACACTGGAGCAAAGACACCGATACATGGCTAATTCTGGCTGGTGGATAGATATTTCAGTGTGCAAAAGGTCAAATGTGCCCTCAGTTCATTCAGCCTTTGAACTTCACACATGTCCTGGGGGAACCTGGTATAATACTGCACTGCAAGTTCTGGGGCACCCTGGGCAGCCCCCGCTGCTGTGGGGGTCTCAGTGAGTTGCTTGTCAGTTCATGCCTCCATCTTTTTCTGTGTGTGAGCAAGGACGTCCTCATTTCCTCTTGGGAAACTATTTCTCTTTGGTCTCTGCAGGCTTTGTGGGTACTAAGGCCAGTCTGTGACTGCACTAGAAGGGCAGTGACCAGCCAGCTTAGTTCTTCTGCATATAGCTACACTGAAGCCCCACATGTGCCCTGGCTCACCCAGCTCCATACAGTTTCTCTCTCTCAAGGCTGCCTTGTTCAGTAAGGACAGGGCCAGGCCCCTTCTTCCCTGAGTCCTCCAAGCCCTTCCACGTTGGCACAGGCAGGTGCTTTGAAAGCCTCTTGGGCAGTGACCCCTTGATTCAAGCTTTACTTTTAATAGTTTTAATTTTTTCATCACCCATTGTTCAAAACATTAAACAGATGATTCCAGAAATTTCACAAGTTTTAAACTGTATACCCTTCTGAGTAATGGGATGCAATAATGAACCATTCCATGTCTTCCTTCCATAAATGTGAATCATCCTTTTGTTGAGTATCTGTGCTGTATATGATGCCCACGTTTTTGTCACTTAGCAACCATTTGGTTATCAGAGCACCTAGTGCCACTTTTGCTTTATTTCTTCCTTGTTGGTACTGTGTCATCCAGCATCACAAGAATAGAGTGAGTATGGACTCTGGGACATTTACCCCACATATGTAAGGGATGGCTGTACACTGAATTTATGCCTAAGGAATTTCTCATTGTTCTAGGCCAGTCACTAAGTTACCAAGGGCTGTGTGTGTGTGTGTGTGTGTGTGTGTGTGTGTGTGTGTGTTAAATTTGTTCCACGGAGACCAGTAAATCACTCAACTTCTATCTTATCCAAGAAAGAGAAGGAAACGGAATGGGGTCACCTCTTTTAGGTGTTAGGAGCTGAAATTTCATTGCTGATTCATTAGGCGGCCTTGGGAAGTACACACACAGGTTTCCAGGGGTGTGTGGAAATTTTCAAGCCACCTCTAACACAACATCAACAAAACAGACATAGAAGCAACTAGCCGTAGCTGGGAGGGCAATGGAGCTCATGTTCAACCCTCGTGTCAGACTCACCAGGCCAGAGGAAACAGAGCAGCTGATTGACATCAGTTCTTGTCCTACAGCTCAGGAGCCCTCCGAAGGCAGAAGCATTCAAGAGGGCACATTCTGACTATGCCAGTGTGGTGGGGGAAGGGAAGGGAAGAGAAGGAGGAGGAGGAGGAGGAGGAGGAG
>PVIH01007794.1:0-97144 GCA_004025045.1 Sigmodon hispidus
GTGGTATGTGTGTGTGTGGTATGTGTGGTGTGTGTGGTGTGTGTGGTGTGTGGGGTGTGTGTGGGGTGTGTATATGCGTGTGGTATGTGTGTGCCTGTAGGTTTTCTGAAGTGGTAGATCTGACTCTCACACTCTGTGTTCTGTTCTGCATGGAAGGCCCAGGGCTCTCCTGTGTGCTCATGACATAACATTCCTGCTCCCATGGTGAACTCCAGACAGCCCCGAAGGGCTTCAGCATCTCTAAGCGTTACACTGAGGCATAGAATTTGATAGGCAAAGGAAGAAGAAGAAAGTTAACTCTCTTGCATACAGAAGAACCTGGGAATTGTTCTGCTCTGGCAGTAACAAAGCATTCAGTTAGAGCGCACTTGGGAAATGTCAGAGTCACGAGAGAGTGACCACAGACAGCCAGAGGGTGGGCGTGGGGGACCCAGCTGGGGGCAGGGAGGGACATCAATGACAAAGCAGCCTTGGAAACACAGAACACCAAACGGGAGCAGAATCATCGGGAGTAAAGCCGCTCCATTCTCCTCTCTCCTTCTCAGAGCCCTTTCCCACAATCTCTTCCCGCTCTGCTTAACTTAAAAGCATAGAAGGTGTAAGTGGTCACGGGCCACTGGGAAGCGACAGTTGTGCCCCGACTGTCCTTTGAAAAACAGTTCTTCCTTCAAGCTTCCCCAGCTTTCTTCAGCTCTGTCTACGCCTTTCTTAAATGTGTATTTTTATTACATTTACTTATTTGTGTGTGAAAATGTATGCATGTATGTGGTATGCCTGTGTGTGTATGTTGTGCATGCATGACTCTGTGTGTGTGTATATGAATGTATGTGCCTGTGTGTATGTGGTGTGAGTGTGTGTGGCATGAGTGTGAGTGTGTATGCCTGTGTGTATGTGTGATGTGTGTGTGTGGCATGAGTGTGAGTGTGTGTGCCTGTGTGTATGTGTGATGTGTGTGTGTGTGGTGCATGCACCTGTATGTTACAATGCCCACATAGAGGTCAGAGGACTTCAGATGTCAGTTCTCTCCTAACATGTGGATCCCAGGGATCAAACTCAGATCATCAGGTTTGGTGGCAAGCCTTGGCGTCAGTCCCTCTCTTTGTTTTTGCTATACTGATGTTGAGCCCAGGGGCTTAACGTATGCTAGGCACGTGCTCCACCACTGTGCTTTCCGATACCTAGCTTAGTCATAATCATTATTATTTTAAATTTTGAGATCAAATCTTGTTAAGTTTTCCAAACTGGCCTTAATTTCATCTTCCTGCCTCCACCTCTTATGTAGCTGGACCACAGGTATGCATCACTACAGGCAGCTTCCTTCTTTCTCTGGAAGATGAAGCCAAAGCCTATGTTCATAGGAAAACACCAGACTAATGTAGTTTAGGGACAAAGTGATGGAAGATGTCATCCTTGTAGGGTATCCTGGCTAACGTACAACTTCAAAATATCTTTCAGCACCTGGAATACCAACTATTGATCAGGCATATTCAAAAATCAGCAACAGTATCACTGTAGAGTGGTCTGCTGTGCCAGGGGCCACAAGTTACTTACTTACAGCTGAAGATGGGGACACAGTCATTGAGACCACGGTGGCCAGCTCCCCAGGCACTGTGACAGGCCTGAAGGCTGCAACCTTGTACCAAATCACCGTCAGATCCGTCAGTGCCTCTGGACAGAGCCAGGCATCATCTCCAAAGCAGGCAAAGACAGGTAGGTAGCTGGATGTGCATGCTGTCTGTTTGCTTGTGACTTACAGCAGCCCTATAAATGTGTTGCATGGTTTGTACATGAGTTAGTTCCACAATATAAGGCCCACAGGCAGAAGCCACCAATTTTTGTTTGTTTGTTTTTGTTCTTGCAACTCAGCAAGTTGTGACAATTAAATGTCTAGTACTTTGCTTTGGGATTTCTTTTTTTTTTTTTTTTTTTTTTTTTTAAACTTTATTTATTTATTTGCCTTGGTGTTTTGCCTGGAACTGGAACTACAGACAGTTGTTAGCTGCCATGTGGGTGCTGGGAATCAAACCCGGGTCCTCTGGAAGAGCAGACGGCGCTCTTAACCGCTGAGCCATCTCTCCAGCCCCTGCTTTGGGATTTCAAACCCATTTCTGGACAGCTTTTTAAAGCAAAATGCTTTTAAATCCCTGAAAAGGCGATTTCTGTTTTTACCCACGCCGAGTAAGGAACACAAGAAACAGATTTTGTAGCTTAACAAGCAAAAGTTTAGGGATTTGCCATCAGCAAATTCTGTTCACTTCATAGAGTCTCACCTGGGCATATTTTTGAAAAGCTATGTGCTGGGATTGGTGTATAGTTCAGTGGTAGAGTGCTGGCTGGCCTAACATTTACAAGGCTCTGAGTTCACTCTCAGCCTTGAAAAATAACAATAATTTGCACACTCAAGTAGTATAAACAATCATTTTCCTTATTCATTTGTATAAATACTTTAACTTCTCACCAACTGCAAGTTGTAAGTATTGCCTGGTGTTTTCTAGCATCTTCCTATCTCAAATTTTTTGAGATAGGGTAGCCTAACCTGACCTCAAACTCAAAGCAGTTCTCCTGCCTCAGTTTCCTGATTGCTGGGATTATAAGTGTACACCCACTCCTGGCTTGAGTTTCCACATTTTCTGCCACATCATTTATTATTAATATGCACTTAAATAGCTTTCCTAAAAACCATACTGTAGAATGAACCCAGGTCCTCCATCATGCCAGACAAGCATTCTACCTCTGGGCTACATCCTCAGCTCCAATTAGCAATTATTAAATGCTACTCTGCCATAATAATATGAATAATCAACCTGCATTTATTTATTCCTCAATAAGCTGAATTATTCTCTACAGAGTTTTATAACATACATTCACGGTTTCCTTTTGTTCCCACTGATAGTGTTGGCTGCACCAGTTCTGGAAGTTGGCTCTCCAAGTCCAGACTCCATCCTTGTGAGGTGGGATGCCGTATATATGGCCATCGGCTTCTCTGTGTCTGTTATGAGAGCCAATGGCTTGGGCAGAATTTGGAAAGAGAATACTACAAACACCTCTTTGACCTTCAGCAGTTTAGATGCTGGGACTCTCTACACTATAAAGGCCTATGCATGGAATGCTAATGGAATCCCTGGGGATGACTCCACCTGCAATCAGAGAACCAGTAAGGACACAGCCTTCAACAATCTCATCTTTGACTAATGAGGGGGCTGAGTATCACAGCAGTCAAGAGCAATGCTAAGCTGGCAACAGCTGTTTAAATTTGTTAGGAGGTTATTTATAGTGCCTTGACTATTCCTCGGCAGCAGCTCAGACACTCACTGAGCGATGTGGAACACAGCGGTCCAGCCTCTGATAGCCAAGTCCATGGCTGCACGCACATTCCAGATCTCAGAAGGAAACAGCTCTTGTTAGTTTGACCGATCCTTGTGCCTTCCTGGTCTAGTTTGATCAACTAAAACATTCCCTGATACCCCCCACCCCCGACCCCCATGTTCAAGCCATGAGTCTAAACAAAAGAAGTGAAGGCAAACAGGAATTCATTCATTTAAGACATTTAGCGAGTGTATGCCGACCTGAAACCAGCATTGTTCCAGGGACACAGGCACAGAACGAGTTCCCGCTGCTCCTATGTGGAACATGAGAGTCTGGTTTCAGATATAGTTCCGCGACACTTGAACATGAGGCTGAAGCTGATTTGGGGCTGCCCGCCAGCCTTTCTCTAGCTGGTGTAATATTGTGTCATTTCGTGTTCTCCCACCATTCCGCCGGGGAGGGGCGTGAAAATCGGAAGTCCAAATTCAGCTGCTGGAGTGGGGCAGAAGAATCAAAGGGAGCGTGTGTGTGTGTGTGTGTGTGTGTGTGTGTGTGTGTGTGTGTGTGTGTGTGTGTGTGTGCCTTCCTGAGCCCTGCTCTCTTCTTCCTTTTTCCCCTACCCTTCTCTTTCCTCCTCCTCCTCTTCCTGCAAACATTTACTTGCTGGAAGTATAAGATGAAGCAATTCCAGCACTCGAAGAACTGCCCATGTCCAAAGATGCAGGACTCTGTCATTAGAGTCATGTGTAACAGAGAATTTTGCTAGAATGTACATCGATACAGCGTGCCTAGGAGGATGTGTCTACGTCAGGGCAGGGAAACAAGACAGCCATCTGGTTTCTTTTTAAAGAATATTTTTATTACGTTTTGAGAATGTTTGTTTTGTTTTGACTTTGTTCTTTGAGACAGGGTTTCTCTGTGTAACAGTCTTGGCTCTCCTGATACTCACTTTGTAGACCAGGCTGGCCTTGAGACCTGCCTGCCTCTGCATACTGAGTGCTGAGATGAAAGGCGTGCACCACCACTGCCCAGTTAGTTTTCGAGAATGTTGTACATATACTTTGATATTCACCCCAATTCTCCCCATAATTCCTCCCAGACCCTCCTCATCCCTCATCCCTTCATGTCCCTTTTTTAAAAAATGTATGAAGGTATTTTGCCTGCATGTATGTCTATATACTGTGTGCATTTCTGTTGCCTCAGGAGGCTAGAAGAGAGTGTCGGATCCCCTGGAACTGAAGTTGTAGATACCTGTGAGCCATCATATAGCTGGGAATCTGCATCACCCCCCACCTTCTTCTGGAAGTGCAGGAAGTGTTCTTAATCACTGAGCTATCTCTCTAGCCTCCCTCCCTTTAAAAATAATCCATTAGGGGCTGTAGAGATAGTACAGTGGTTAAAAGCACTGGCTGCTCTTCCAAAGGACCCAGGTTCAATTCCCAACAACTACATGGCAGCTCACAACTGTCTGTAACTCCAGTTCCAGAGGATCCAATGTTCCATACAGACATACATGCAGGCAAAACACTAATGCATATGAAATAAAAAGAAATCATTTAAAACAAAGTTTAAAAATCCAACAAGTCCATATACAAGGATAGAAAGTGTGACTTCTTTGTTCATAATAATAAAATAAAAAATAAAAAAAAATCCAACAAGTCCAGTTTGGGCTGCCCATATATGTTTGGGTGTGAGGTCATTGGAGCTTAGGCAACCTACCAGGGGCCACACCCTTAAATAAATTGCTTCTCCCTCTTTCTGAAGCCACCAAAGGTCAATGGCTCCCCAGTTAGTGGTGAGGGCGCCTGATTGCCTTCCTCCTCCATGCTGTGAGGCTAACTAGCTCAACCCTGTGCAAGCCTTGGGGAATAGCCACAGCTGATTTGAATTCACTCAGGCAGTGATGTTGGCACGCTCAGAAGACACTTGCATGTGGCTTCCCCTCTCCTGGTCTCTTTCTACACTCCTCTGGGATGGTCCCTGAGACAGGGAGTGCAAGTGAACGAGGTCTTTCCAGCTGTTTTTTTTTTCTTTCCCTTTCACTTATTTTTCCCATGATTTTTTTGTTTTTATTTGAGACAGAGCTCCCCAGCTTCAATGGAACTCGCTCTGTAGGTTGGCCTTGACCCATGACCTGCCTGCCTCCACCTGCCATGCACCACACCTCACTGTTTCCTCATGTTTTGTTTTTTTTTTTTTAAATATTTATTTTTACTTTATGTGAATTGGTGTTTTGCCTGCATGTATAACTGTGTAAGGGTGTCAGATCTTGGAATTACAGACAGTTGTTGGCTGTCATGTGGATGCTGGGAATTGTTTCCTCATGTTTTATACGCGTCAGGATTTAGCCTCTACATCAGTTTTCTGAAGCTGATGTAAGAAAATACTACAGGATGGGGTAGCTTAAGGAACAGAATTTAAAGGCTAAGCCTACCTAAAATCTAGACATCGTCAGGATTGACTCCCCCTAAGAACTGAGGAAAGATGTATTTAGAAAGGTATAGCCCCTTGGCCTGTGTGCGGCCATCTTCACATTCACCCGGTGTTTCCTCTATATGCATATGTCACTGTTCAAATTTCTTCTCTTAATAAAGACATCCATCTTGTTGGATTAGATCCCATTCTAATGACCTCATGACCCTATTTCCAAATAAGGTCACTTTCTGAAGTGCTAGAGGTAGCATTTCAGCATGTGCATCCTGGAACACCCAGGTTAGCCCTGGGCAGTCTCCCAATATTCTACTTTTTCCTGAAGTCACCTATATTTTGGTTGGAAAGTTAGCTGCCTTCAAACACTACAGACAACCCGACTAGCCTTGCAGCACTATCTCAAGGTAGAAGCTGAGGGTCTTTGGGGACAAGCAGACCACGCATGAGGGAAAAGGACCTGTCAAGATGGCCTGTAAGGGAAACATGGAGGGCTCCTACCTCAAACAGAGTGAGTCAGATGTCCACGAAACTATCTCCTCAGCAGAGCCTCCTCTGGACCTAAATTGTATGTGGAGATGTGCTCTGTGGAAACTGTCCTCACAGATCCCCCAGGAGAAACTAAAGCCAACAACTTTTCCTCATGAGCGTATGTTTCCCAGTTTTCTAAAAAGCAGTTATCCATTCTGTGTGTGTGTGTGTGTGTGTGTGTGTGTGTGTGTGTGTGTGTGTGTATTTCATGCCACGGCATACACGAGATAGTCAGAGAACAACTTGCTGGTGTTAGTTCTCTTCTTCCACCATGTGAATTCTGAACTCAGGTCGCCAGCAAGCGCCTTCCCCAGCTGAGCCATCTGGCTGGCTTAGTCTGCTAGGTTTAACCACGAAGATATCAGGCATGTTTATGAGAATGAGGAAAAGTGTTCGTCTCCCAACAATAGCTGAGTCTTTCCTGTCCTTTGATTTAGGATGGGACATTTGCTTGTCCAGAAGCAATTGTGAACTAAACGCTGTTAAGAGCAAGAGACACCAGAGGTCAAAAATAAAAGAAAGGGTTGGGGGCTGGAGAGATGGCTCAGCGGTTAAGAGCACCCTCTGCTCTTCCAGAGGACCCGGGTTCGATTCCCAGCACCCACATGGCAGCTCACAACTGTCTGTAGTTTCATTTCCAGGCAAACACCAAGGCAAATAAATAAATAAATAGAGTTTTAAAAAAAAAAAAGAAAGGGTTGGGGTGGAGATTGAACCCCCCCCAAAAAAACCCATTTTATTATGGACCTGCTTTCCCAGCCTAAGAAGTGATACATTTATCTTTATGGGTCAATAATAGAGAAAACATTTGACGTACCATGTGACAACACACTCATACGGCCCTTTCAGTCTTTCATGTGGATATGCTCATTTTGTTCTTGGGTGGTTTCTTGCTTGCTCTTTTCCACGTAGAGTCTCAATATGTAGCACAGGTTGGAGTGAACTTCTAGTGTTCATTCTTCGGTATCCCAAGGGCTAGAATCCCGGGCTCTTTCAATGTTATTCTTCACTACTTGTTAGATAATATATTCATGCATTCAAAGTATGCTTTTAAATGTCACTTATATGTTAAATACTGTCCTTATATGAGTTTTTACAAATGAAAAGAAAAATTAAATAATATGATCAAGGTTGCATAGTTAAGAATGAGTTTGTGTGGTAATGGTCATTATGCTACCAATTCCCAGATACACTATGCCCCAATTTTATGCTTTGAACAACTTAACGTTATCCAGCTACTAGGGTGTCGTATCTCCTGATGGCCCCAACATTACTAAGCTAAATCTTACATGAGCTCTTGTTTCTCCAAACATAGGTCCTCGTGCCCCTGCCAACATTGAAGTCTTCTTTGACAGCGGGGCCCTGAGGGCATCTGTCTCATGGACACCAACAGAAGGAGCATTCAACTACACTGTGATGGCTTCCAGCGATTCTTCCCAGCAGAGCTGCAGCACAGTGTTCAATTCCTGTAGCATTGGTTCCCTGCAGTGCGGAACAGAGTACCTGATTTCTGTCTCGGCCAGTAACGATGCTGGGTCCAGCTGGTCCTCCTCTGCAGTGACCCTGAAGACCGGTATGTGAGAAAGAGTGAAAGGCCTGCAGGGCTGCTGACCAGAGTGGCTGCCACAAAGGGGAAGAGAAATCCCCAGCAAGTTTCTAGAATATTCTGGAGGCAGTGAAGAAGAAAGCCTGGTCTAACATGGACATATATTTGTAATCCCAATGTTTGGGAGGCTGAAGCAGGAGAGCTGTCATGAGTTTGAGGCCAGCCTGGCTTACATACTGAGTGCTAAACCAGCCTAGGGGCTGTGTCTGGAAAAGAGAAAGGAGAGGCTGTCAGGATGGCTTAGTAAAGGGCGAAGGTGCTTGCTGAACCCAAGTTCAATCTGGGAACCCACACAAACGTAGAAGGAGCCCAACTCCACGAAGTTGGCTGTGCCCTCCACATTCACACTGTTGCACCCTCTCCATGTGACACATTACACAAAATAATAACTGTATAATGTCTACATTATATTAATGTAACTATTTATTTATTGTATTTTAGACATTTCTTTTAAAAGAAAAGAAGAAAGAAAGCTAACCCTGCTCTACATGAAAGTATTAAGCTGCAGATTTTGATGAGCAAATACTACCAATGGAAAAGCATATATTATATACTACAAAAAAGCACTTCTTTGACTAGTCACAGGCTTGGCTTCTATTCCTGGTCTTTCATTCTTTTTCTTTTTCATCTTTCTTTTATTTTATGACATGCTATTTTATTTTACTTTTTGAGACATGGTCTCACGTTGTTGCCCCGGCTAGTCTTGAATACAGGGCTCAAGAGAGCCTCCTACATCAGCTAGGGCTAAGGTGGCCATTGCTATAACTGCTTGCTGCTTTAATTCTCAAAATTTTAAAAATTCTAAGATCCAGTTTGTTATTTACAGCTCTTCATTGTACAAGTAACTGACTGCTCCTTCATGCATATGAGTGCATGTGTGATGTGCGTGCTGCATGCATGTAAGTATGAGGAGGCTTGCAGCCATGTATGCACATGTGGAGGGCAGAACAGGACACTAGGCATCCTCCCTGTTACTCTTGCCTTCTTGCCTTGGCAAGGACTCTCCCTGTACCAGAAGGTACTTGCTTGGACAGTGAGTCTGGAAGATCTTCCTGTCTCCATCCACAGTTGTTGGAATCACATACATGTGCAGCCCATACTCAGCTTTTCGTGACTCTAGGGATTTGAACTCGGGTCCTTGTGGCTGAAGAGCGTACTCTGACCCACTGAGCCATCTCTCAAGCCCCTAACTGTATCTTCTTGACATGTTTCATGGTAGGAGCTGTTTCAAAAACTAAAGATGTGAGATTTCTAGTTCTAACGTACTGATGTGATTCAGTATTTCCTCAGTTTTATTATTGATGGAAATACAAAGACACATGTGGATGTTTCCTGCTCGATATAAAAGTGTTTATGTGTCTGGGGAGTTGGAGCAAACATTTAGTGGGATCTACTACATCTCAGGTACCATAATTACACTGCTTAACTCTTAGGGTCATTTTGTGAGATGTCTGTTCTTTTTTATTGTTTTTTGTTTGTTTGATTGTTTGAGTCAGGGTCTACTGAAACTCAGATTAGCTTTAGGTTCACTTCTGTGGCTGAGTCTGGCCTTGCACATCTCCCAAGCGCTGCAATCACAGGTCCACACCACCACGTCTGGCTTCTTTCTTTCTTTTTTGATACAAAAACTAAAGCTCAGAAACACTAAAGGCTGTTTCCTCCAGTGCACACCACTCATAAGAGATGCAGCTGAGATCTGCACTCATGCTTGCCCAATTGTGATTCTCCGGGCTGAAGAAAATGTAACAATGTCTACTCTACTCTATTCAACCATTAGTGCTATGTCACTGTATGGTGAAAAGGACTCTGAACAGAGGTTTGGCACCTTACCAAACTGATGTCCTCTCTTCTTCAAGGAGAAAATACATAACCCACAGCCTCTTAGAATTTTTAAATTAAGGTCACAAACACAGGCTTGGTGATTAAATTTCTCTTCTGACAATTGCAAGTGTGCATTTGTCAGATACAATAAAAGTGGTTCTGAAGATGGAGTGGCTGGGGATGGAGGGGGGGATAAACACTTCAAAGACATAGACACTCTGAGTCAGTCTGTGATGCAGGAAAGAACCACTCTGTGTTTTTAAACTCAGATGCACATCAAAAGCGTCTAGGGAATGCTCATAAAATCTAAATACCCAGGTCCCACCAAGATCAATTAAACTGGAGTTTCTGGGAATAAAGTCTAAATAGAATAGTTCTTAAAAGCTCCCCAATTGATTTTTAACATGTTGCCAGTGTTAAATGATACTAAAAAAGTCCTTCCAACTTTCAATTCCTGCCCTTATTGGTCCAGGAGTTACCACTGTGGTGTGTGTGTATGATACAATCGGTACTGGTCAAGAGAAAACCTTGATCTATCAATAGAAGAACTATGTTTAGAAAGGATTATAGTTTCCTAGGGCCCAGAAATGTGAACTCTATTTCAGGAGGACTTATATTAGCGATGACAAAACTTTTGAAAGCTTATGGATTGAATGGATGACCTTCATTGGAAATAATTCTCTCAGAAGACTTCCAGCCATGCTGATCTATAATAAAAGAACTGTTGCTAGGCTGGAGAGATGGCTCAGAGGTTAAGAGCACTGACTGTTCTTCCAGAGGTCCTGAGTTCAATTCTCAGCAACCATATCGTGGCTCACAACCATCTATGATGAGATCTGGTGCCCTCTTCTGTACACTGTATAAATAATAAATAAATACTAAAAAAAGAACTATTGCCTTGACACAAACCCCAAGCAACATTAGCCAAGGAGATCCATGTCTTTGGAAGAGATAGTGTGGCATCTGTTGTGTGAGATAACTGAGCGTATCTCCTTGGTTTGTACCGAATTGTGCTTATTGTTTGATTTGGTCTGAGCATCTAGCAATTTAACTATAGGCTTGGGATGCCCTCTGGAGTTGAAATGGACTCCAGAATTTGTGTCACTTAGTGCATGGAAGGCTGCAGTTAGAAGTCCTCACTCTATAAAGGCTTGGTACACAGCTCCAGCAAGACCCAGTTACCCCTACTAAGCAGTCACCGCTCTATTTCTGTGAAGAGACACCATCACCATGGCAACTCTTAAAAGAACAAAAAAAGAAAGCATTTAATCAGGGGCTTGCTTAGAGTTTCAGAGGTTTAGTCCATTATCCTGATGGCCCGGAACTTGGTGGCGCACATGGCATTGGAGCAGTACCTGAGCACTACATCCCGATTGTCCATCTGCTGTGACATATCTCCTCTAACAGGCCACACCTCTTAATCCCTCTCAAATGTTCCTCTCCCTGATGATTAAGTATTCAAATATATGAACATAAAAGGACTGTTCTTATTCAAATCATCATACCTTACCTTCCTAGCTTTATTATCTGGGGCAACTCACTTACCCTATGTGAGCTTCATTTTACTCAACTGTAAAATAATAATTATTGTGAGAGTAAGAGTTAGCAAAAACCAAAATGAGGACTTTTTTAAAAATATGGAAAAAGATGATTTACAGCTATTTACTGTTTAGCTTACATCAATAGACTTCTCTGAATAAAGTCAAAATCTCTTTATAAATCTTCTAAAAATGAAAGTCCACACCTTTTTTTCCCCCTTAGACAAGGTCTATGTAGTCCTAACTATCTGAAAACTCACTCTGTAAAACAAGCTGGCCTCAAACTCACAGAAGTCCTTCTTCCTCTGCCTCCCAAATGTTGGGATTAAAAGCATGCACCACCACATCTGGCAAAATCCACACAGCTTAAATTGACTCTCAAAGTCCTATGGCCCACCCTGGGAATAAAGGTTGGCTGGGAGAGTGTTTGCTTTCCATGCACAAAGCCCTGGCCTTGATCTCCAGAAGTTCATTAAAAAGTTGGTGTGGTGGTATGTATCTATAATGCAAGCACCTAGGACATGCAAGCCAGAGGATCAAAAGTTCAAGGTCATCCTTGGATATCTGATAAGTTTTAGTGAAACCTTGGATATATAAAACCCCATGTCAAGTAAACAAACAAACACTATTTACTTCAAATAACATTTGTTATAATAAAAGTATTTGAAGAGATCATTGGTGTTTAGCATAGTCATTGTTTCGATAAAAAATATCTTCTAATGTTTCTGGTACATGATTCTGCATGTTTTGCATCCAAGTCAATCTGTTATAAAACTTGGAATTGCTCATTTGGGTTGTCTTGATTTCTCAGATAAGTGCCAAGATGCACAGGACGTGTCCTACAATAGTCACGTGACCGCTTCTTTCTTACTGTTTTATTGTTTCCATAGTGGCATGTGCACCTGGAAGAGTGACGATTCAAGAGGACCCCCCTGGTCACCTGTCTGTGGCTTGGTCTAATGTGGAGCTGGGTGATTACTATGTAGCTTTTGTCAAGAGTGATGACGGCCTGGAAGTGCGCTGCAACACCTCCATCACCCGCTGCAACTTCTTATCTGAATGCGGCTTCACGTACTTCATCAGTGTATTCGCCTACAACAGAGCAGGGCAGAGCCCCCTGGGTGATGTATTCAATTACACCACAGGTAAGCCCAGGTTGATCCTGGTTAAGGGAGTTCGGACTTTAGTAGACTCAACAGCAGGATGAACAACAGCCTCTTGTACTTACCAATTCACCATCTGGGGGTCATTATAGGGTCAAGAATGGCTATTAAATCTTTTGTCTCACATTCTTTCCAGAGTAGGAATAAGCTGGTTTTGGAGACCCAGTCTAACAAGAATACAAGGGTTAGGGATGCGAGTTGGGGGGAAGCATCCCTTTAATCCTACCCTGAAAAACAACCTTCCACAAAGTTCTAACTCAAACCTCAGGCTTGTTTAAAGTTCTGAAGAGGATACAGTCTCTCCCTTTCAGGATCACAGTCCTTCCCTGGACATGACAGATGCAGTGGCCATGATGGTGTGGAGGGCTTTTTAGTAGGACACCCGGGATTAAGTCCAAGCTTGACTCTAACTCACTTAAACAGTAGGATAATGGCATGTGCCTTACCACTCCCTCAGCATCCTTTCTCCATGGCAAAATGGGACATTAACAACACAGGTGGGAAAAGTCTTTGCATGTGATAAAGCAGAATGTACACATTTTTACTGGCGTCATTATCGCATCATTATTAGCATCTGTTGTCCTGGTTACTGTCACTGTCATTCTCTAGGATTGGATCTTACATGGGGCAGAGATCTGCTTGATTTATTTCTCTGTCACCCGTGCTAATCCTGGTGCTATTAGCAGAGAGAGATACTAGATCTTTAGAGAATAGTTGAGTGCGTGCCTTGAAACAAATTATTTATAGACTATTATAATTATGAAATGTTCTAAGGGCGGATTATGATACATTCTAGCAGGGTGAGGGATCTGAATAATTGGTGCTTTGGGGATTTAGAAGAGGCTGTCAGCAAGGTGTCAAGAGCATAGGAGTGGCCTTGAACTAGAGTTCAAGAATGAATGGAATGTAGGTGGGAAAGGACACCAGAGAAATCTCAGCAGAGCTGGATACTTGTGATACTTGCCAGTGAGGTTCTTGGGCTCCTTTACCAGTACAGTCCTCATCACTGCACCCTCACACACCATCTTTATCTGGTTTAGTGTCTCCGCAGGATCTAAGGACTCAGGCTTAGCATGACTTTCTTAGGCAGAAGAGATCAGGTTTTTCTAGCAGAGCCCAAAAATCTTCAGGACATAGAAAACTAAGAGCAAAGGTCAAGTGTATACCTAAGAGGTCTGATTGGTCCTTGGATGTCATAATAATGATTTGCCTCTGGTGCAGTGGGAATAAGGTGGAGGTTGGAGCTGATTAGTTCTCTCGCAAACATTTAGAAAGGCAGAGGGCTTGGCCATAGGGAGGTCAAGACTCAATATCGCCCTCTGGTGTCGTGGCACTGCTTTTGCTCCTGTACTGATCTTGGTTCTGTCTGGGCTCCTGCTTTCAGCTCCCTGTTGTCCTGGTGACATTAGCACGGTGTTGGTGTCCAGTGACAGAGTGGAAATCGCCTGGTCTCCTGTGCGTGGTGCTGAACTCTATGAAACCAAGGCCATAGCTGGGGACAGTGTGGTGGAATGCAATGACACCGCTCCTGCTTGCACCCTGTCTGCTTTGGATTGTGACACTAAGTACAACATTACAGTGTATTCCTTCAGCGAGGTCCGTGGCAGCAATATGTCTTGCTCCTCCCACTACATCACCACAGGTATGCTACTACTATGCTGTCACTCATGGATGTCTAAATCATCACCCTCCCTGTGTGCCTCAGGATGGCTATTTAGCAAGACCTATATAAAAGGGGGCTGGAGAGGTGGCTCAGTTGTTAAGAGTGTGCTACTCCTACAGAGGACATTAAATCAGTTGCCAGCACCCACATCAGGAGACTCACTACTTCATTTGCTCCCGATTCAGTGATCTGATGCCCTCTTCTGGTCTCTGCATGCACTGCATGCATCTGTCCAAACCCACACGTATTATTGAAGAAAGGCAGAGGAGAAAGTTAGAAAGGGAAACTGGAAAGAAAGTAAGAATAGATCACTGAGAGTTTGGGGTAGAGAATACTGACCTCAGCTATCCGGCTCTTGTTGCCATGGGAGACTGCACTCCATGAGGCCTGGTGATGTTTGTCCTGGTTACTTTAGATTTTGAAGTTCAAAATGTATTGTTTTTCCAGTTGACCCAAACTTCAGGAACTTGATACCCTATGCCAATGTCAATATTTTTTTTGCAAAAAAAAAAAAAAAAAAAAATGTTCTGTGATTTTGACCTATATGCATGTATGGTTGAAAACTGTAGTTTTGTTTTTTTTAAAAAAAAATGTTTTCCCGGGGGCTGGAGAGATGGCTCAGCGGTTAAGAGCACCGTCTGCTCTTCCAGAGGACCCGGGTTCGATTCCCAGCACCCACATGGCAGCTAACAACTGTCTGTAGTTCCAGTTCCAGGCAAACACCAAGGCAAATAAATAAATAAATAAAGTTAAAAAAAAATGTTTTCCCATAACTTTATACATACACTATGTATTTTACCATTCTATCATTTTTCTCTTTAATTCCTTCCATCACCAAGTGATCTTTCTTTAAAAAAAATAGCTTATTTTATTTATTTATTAGATAGCGTCTCTTTAACTTAGGGTGGCCTTAAACTCACAGCAATCCCCCTGCTTCAGCTTGCAAGTACTAAGATTACAGGCAAAAGCCACAATACCTGGCTCCACTTCAATGTACTTTTCTTTTTTGGAGTGGGTCTCGTGTAGCCTAGGTTGACCAGACTCACTCTGATGCCAAGGATGATTCTCCTGCTTTTGCCTCCAAATGCTGGGATTCAAAGTGTGCTTGCCAGCCTAGTTGATTGAGTGCTGGGAATAAAACCCAGGGATTAGTGCACGCTAAGCGACCGACTGAACCTTATCCCCGGCCCTGATGATCTTTTTGGTCTTTTGCCGGGTGTGGGGGGGTGTTTCAGGGGGAGCAAAAAAAGGAATCCATTTTAGACCAAATGGCTCATGTGTTTAAATTAATAATCTAACACTTCTTAGCTCCTTGCAGTCCTGAGATAAAAAATATTTCGAAGGATGCATTCTCCACGATTAATGTGCACTGGCGATCTGCTAACGAAGTCGCCACTTACACGGTGACCGTCCAGGGGAAGAAGGGACTCTTCCACTGTAGCAGCATGGGAGAGACTTGCGTGATTGCCGGCCTGCCCTGCGGCTCCGTGTTCTCTGTCACTGCGGTGGCTGAAACTCAGGCAGGAAAGAGCCTGCCCAGCTACAGCGTGCCCCTGGAAACAGGTATGTAGAGCAGCAACTCAGTGGGTCCTTAGGACTTGCTTGAGGACGTGAATTTTATTTAATCTGCCCTAAGTATGATGGAAATATAGTACTACAGTCCTCAGTGGCCTCCAAAGAGGACCTGTCTTAAAGGAGAAACAACATTTTTTTCTTTGTTACTTTACATGTTTTGTTAACATATCTTCAGGATTCTCTGTCTTGCCCAACATTCTCATCCAAGGGAATATGCTGACCCTGCAGAAACCTTGCTTAGAATGCACGTGATCCCAAGGCACAGCCAAAACAGCTAACAAGAAACCAAATGAGCTGATTTATTATTTGTGTCTCTAGTTGGGCCCTTTTCAAATTTTTCTCTAAAAACCACTTTCTGTGTTTAGTTTTTAGGGCCAGAGAGGTTTATCAGAACATATAACCGCCTTTGCAAGGGACTTGAGATTAGTTCCCAGCACCCATATCAGGTGACTAACAACCACAAGTAACTGAATCTTTAGGGACCCAATGCCCTCTGTTGGCCTCCATGGGCAACTGTACTCACATGCATACACATATACATATAGTTAAAAAATAAAATAAATATTTTCCAAAAATGTTCTGAGTTTAGTTTCCTAATTTATAAGAAGTAAGTAATAATACCTCCCTCCTCGATCCCCCCCAACACACAAGGTTTCTCTGTGTAGTCTTGGCTGTCCTGGAACTTGCTCTGTAGACCAAGCTGGCCTTGAACTCAGTGATTCATCTGCCTCTGCCTCAAGTGCTGGAATTAACAGTGTGTGCCACCACTGCTAAGCAAGGCAGGTAATAATCTTACAGGGTAGTTGTGAGCACTAAGCTATGTTTCAGGTCACTTAACATGGTGCCTGATGCATAATAAGATCTCCATGACAGGAAGCTATTATTGGTTATGAGCATTGTGTTTGGAAAACTTTTGTCAGACAAGCTTGGTGCTACACACTTTTAGTTCGAGGCAGCAGAAACAGGTGAATTTCTATGAGTTCAAAGCCAATCTGGCCTAAATAGTGAGTTTAGAGCTACACAATGAACCAGATCTCAATGACTTCCCTCCCAAATCCAACAAATTACTTACATTAATGTGGATATTATTAGCATTGGTGGAGTGCTCACCTAGCATGTGAGAAGCCCTGGGTTGGACTCCAAGCATCATATAAACCTAGTGTGGGTGATATATGCCTGTAATCCTAGCATTCACGAGATGGAGGCAGGTAGACTAGAAATATATGGTTGATATTAAAAAAATGTATCAGAGGGTATGGACAAAGGAAATTTTTCTTTTCTTTTTTTTTTTTTTGTGGTTTTTTTGAGACAGAGTTTCTTTGTATAGTCCCTCGATGTTCTGGAACTAACTCTGTAGGCCAGGCTGGCCTTGAACGCACAGAGATCCATCTACCTGCCCCTGCCTCCCTGGTGCTGGGATTAAAGGCATGCACCACCACTGCCCAGCGAAATTTTTCATTCAAAAGAGAAAGCATGAGAAAGAGGGTTATGAGTGAGACATGAACAAAGTCGCATTCTCTTGATTATTTATTTATTATTGTGTGTGAGTGTGCATTATGATAGAGGAGGGTATAAACATATCACAATGTGCACGTGGAGGACAGAGGGCATCAGAGTACATTCTCTGCTTCCACAGTGAGTTCTCAGGGACTAAACCTGGGTTGCCGGCTCATCAAATGCTCTACCCAAAGTGTAGCCTCAAAGTTATCTTCTGGTTATCTTCTGCAAGCGATCTGGGAATAAAACCAAGTTCTTTTCTTTCTACGGTAGAGCCATGCTGTCCAGCAGGTCTGACAGCAGTTCAGGTCACCCAGTCTATAATCAACGTGAGCTGGACTATTGGGACAGTGGCTCAAACCTACATGACAGTGCTGGAGTCACACCTCGGACAGTCTAAATGTCACACCCATCAAAACCACTGCCTTCTGGGATGCATGGCATGTGGCATCAACTACACGGTGACACTGAAAGCCATCAGCCCCACTGGACTGACTGTGGACTGTGCCTACCAAAGTTACTCTTCCAGTAAGTAGATGCTAAACTCTAGTTCTTGAGTATCGATGTCTTAATTACTGTTCTGTTGCTGTGAAGACAATATGACCACGGCAATGCTTTTTTGTTTGTTTTGTGTTTTTCAAGACATGGCTTCTCTGTGTAGCCCTGGCTGACCTGGAACAAGAAGAGAGAGAGACTGGGCCTGACACAGGCTTTTGAAACCTGAAAGCGCCCCCCCCCATGATATTTCTCCTCCAACAAGGCCACGCCTCCTAATGCTTTCCAAACAGTTCCATCAATTGAGTACCAAGCATTCAAATATGTAAGGCTATGGGGGGCCATTCTCCTCGAAACCGTCATAGTTGCTAAGGATTCCATGATCCCTTATAGCCTGCAGTCTGGACAAATCTCTCCCACCCTTGGTCCAGCAACTGCTTATAAAATAATTACCTAGAGGCTTATATTAATTATAAACTGTCTATGGCTCAGGCTCATTAAAAACTAGCTCTTAGAGCTTAACTCAACCCATTTTTATTAATCTATTGTATTGCCATGTGGATTGTGGCTTACCTGTACTTTCACATCTTGTTTTCTGAGCATCTGCATGCAGTGTCTCCTTGACACCATGCTTCTTCCCCTTTATCTACGCTTGAATTTTCTGCCTGCTTCTAAGCTGCCTTACCGGAGGACAAAACAGCCTCATTGTTAACAAATAGTAACAAAGTATATTCACAGCTCACAGAAAGACATCTCACATCAATGGCTGCTCTAGGCCCAATTCATCCTTCCCATTTTAAAAGATGGTGCAGGGCTGGAGAGATGGCTTAGAAGTTAAGAGCACTGGTTGCTCTTCCAAAGGACCTGGGTTCAGTTCCAAGCACCTACATGGCAGCAAAACTGTGATCTAGCTCAAAATGATTTGACACTTTCATACTGACATAAATGCAGGCAAAACAGTAATGCACACAAAATAAAAATAAATAAATCATGAAAAAAAGGCTTCCCTCAAACTTGGATTACTTTCTCTTTTTAAAAAATATTTATTTTATTTTATGTGAATTGGTATCTTGCCTGCATGTATAACTGTGTAAGGGTGTCAGATCTTGGAATTACAGACAGTTGTCAGCTGCCATGTGGATGCCTGGAATCGAACTCAGGTCCTCAGGAAGACCAGTCAGTGCTCTTAACCACTGAGCCAATCTCTCCAGCCCTTGGATTACTTTCTTACCTTATTTTTTGAGATGAGTTCTCTCACCAAATCTGTAACTCACCGATTTGGTTAGATTGACTAGCCATCAAGTACAGATATGATCCTGTCTCTGCTTCCTCAAGTGTTGGGATTATAAACTCATGTCAGCCCAGAGCTGTTATGCTCAATTTTTACATGAGTGCTGGACATCAAACTCATTCGTGTGTGCAGACACCCCCTGCACTAGCCATCTCCTCATGCATGTGTGCAGACACCTCACTGCACTAGCCATCTCCTCATGCATGTGTGCAGACACCTCACTGCACTAGCCATCTCCTCATGCATGTGTGCAGACACCTCACTGCACTAACCATCTCATGCATGTGTGCAGACATCTCACTGCACTAACCATCTCCTCATGTATGTGTGCAGACACCCCCTGCACTAGCCATCTCCTCATGTATGTGTGCAGACATCTCACTGCACTAACCATCTCCTCATGCATGTGTGCAGACACCTCACTGCACTAACCATCTCCTCATGCATGTGTGCAGACAGCTCACTGCACTAGCCATCTCCTCATGTATGTGTGCAGACACCCCCTGCACTAGCCATCTCCTCATGCATGTGTGCAGACACCTCACTGCACTAGCCATCTCCTCATGCATGTGTGCAGACACCCCCTGCACTAACCATCTCCTCATGCATGTGTGCAGACAGCTCACTGCACTAGCCATCTCCTCATGCATGTGTGCAGACAGCTCACTGCACTAACCATCTCCTCATGCATGTGTGCAGACACCCCCTGCACTAGCCATCTCCTCAGCTCTATTCATGCTGAGTACTTTCTATTCTGTTTACAGCTCCCTTTGACTTGGAACTTCAAAGCTCAGAGGCTTCTGTCAGTGGTTGGTGCATTGCCTCCCCTGGTAAAGGCTAGGTGTGTTTCCTGAGGGGATGATAGTTTTATTTTGTTTTCTATGACAGATCTGTGGTGAAGGGTAAGTCAGCCTGGCAGAGTTTCTGGAAAGTGGTAGAGTATGCATTCTACCTGGCCGGCACTGTTGTCAGGCTGTGTTATCTCTCTTCTGAACCACTGCAGCCTTCTGTAGTTTCTCATTTTAACAGGCCGGACGGGAGCAAGGGCCTCTTTCCACAAATGCCAAGCCATTTGGGAATAACAGGAAGAAACAGCAAGCAGAGCAGGGCCAGCAGAGGAAGACTTCCTTCTTACATAATTCTAACTTGCTGAGGCGGCTGCTTAGAAGGCTGTTTTAAAAAGGAAAAAAAAAAAAAAAAAAAAAGAAACCTCCAGAGACTGCCTCTAAACTAGAGAGAAAAGTGCATGGTGGTTATTAGTTATCTCTTTGCTGAGGCGGGGGCAGTGGGGCTGAAATATAACTTTGGCTTCTTGGAGATAGTAGAGAATGTCTTAACTGGGAGCCTAAATTAGAAATGGCTTAGTACAACTTGGGTTGCCTTTATTTTCTATGATTCTAGTTCCTAGGTAAGAAAAAATTAAGGGTAACAACTCCCCCCTAGCCTCCACAGAGAAGCATGTGCCATGTTCTGTACAAGGGTGAGCTGGTTTATACCTCCTTTGGCCCATGGCTTTTCTGTTACATTTGTTGCCTCCTTTTCAGTTCCATGAAGATGGTTTGTTGCTCATTTTTCCACCTAACATCTTAAATTTTACTTAATGAGTTTTAGGAGTGCCCCCATGAGCATGTCAGGGGATGCTCACAAAAGGCATGGAACACATACATTGGTCTGGGTCTCTCCTTTCACCATGGGCGACCCAGAGATGAACTCAGGTTTGGTGGCAAGAACATTTTCCACCTGAGCAAGCTTGCCAGCCCTAAAACAATTTTTTTAAAAAAAAGAAAAAATTAAATCTGTGAGTTTCAGGACAGCCAGAGCAATGCAGATAAACACTGTTTAGAAAAACAAAAACTATAAAACAAAAATCTGGCCAAAAACCTTTACAAACTTAAGGGGCCAGAGTGATGGCCCAACAGTTGAGATCACTTACTGCTCTTCCAGAGGACCTGAGATCAGTTCCCAGCACCCATGTTGAGCATAACTCCAGTTCTAGGGGATCATGTGCCTTCTTCCAGCCTCTGCAGACATTGCTCTCACATACACAAGCTGTCCCCTACCCACATACCCACAGTTAAAAGTAAATTAATAAATAATGAAATTGCTTTAAAAATATGGCAGGAAGGGCCAGTTTCAGTATAGTTCATGGTGAGGAAATCATGGCAGCAGGAAACAGTTGCTCCCATTGTCTGAAGTCAGGAGACAGTTAGGGGAATGCTTGTGCCCAGCTGGCTTCCTCTATTTTTAATGCCACCCAATGGAATGGTACAGCCCACTTTAGGGCAGGTCTTCGCTCCTCGGTCCTTTGCAGACCTTTCTAGAAGCTAACTTTGTCTAGATATCCCTTTCAGGCATGCCTGTAGGCTTGTCTCCTGAGTGATTCTAGAGCCTGTCAGTTAACCATCACATCAGGCATCCCAGCACTAGGGATGAGACAAAGGTTTGCCAGATAGCCATGATCTCAGAGCCAGAGAGACCTTGCCTCAAGTTGCTCCCAAATAATCACCAGTCAAGCAAGCAATCAATCATGCTGGGCATAGTGGTACACACACAGAATTTCACCATGTCAGAGATTGAGGCTGGAAGGTAATTTTAGGGATTATTCTGGGCTACATATCAATACCCTGCCTCAAGTGAATGATCACACACAGAAGGAGAGAGAGAGAGAGAGAGAGAACATAAATGAGCCTGATTCTCCTTTACAATAAAAAATTATAATATAATTTTTATTTTAGTTAGAGAAGCACCCCACCATCTGTACCCTGATTGATGGCTAACATGTGGCCCACTCAGAATGTTTGGAAAACAGGACCCCTAGAGTCTCTAATCAGGCAGCACAGCAGAAGCATGGGCTGACCAACTTGCTCACCAGCCGCTTTCAGGAGTGGCTGCTTCCAAGGTGCGTTACTGCTCATAGCTGCTAGGTGAGCACAGTGCTCTGCTTCAGTCCACCAAAGTCAGGTGAAATGGGGGCATTGTGCGATACAGGATTGTGTGCATTTCACTCACTGCTTGAGTCTTAGGCAGTGCAGCATCTCTCTGCCAACCGTAGACCTTTGGTTCACCAGTGTTCTATAGTAACTCCCCACCCACACATGGACTTCTGATGCTGTAGCTCCACATGAGAAGAACACGGGCAGCCCATCAAACCTTGCTCTGTTCTAACCAGAGATTAATCATTCTCTGCAGAGGACTCTAGTCCCGCTTTCCCGCTCTGTAGTGATTGTAAACAAGGTTGTGCTGGTGTGATGATGAAACAAATAATTCTGAGCTTGTTTTATTCTGTAGGTGCCTGCTGCCCACTGGGGGTCAAATTATATAGACTGGGCCCTAATGGCATTCGAATCTACTGGCAAGCCTCCAGGGGCTCTGCCAATTATAGTACGGACCTCTATGGCTCCAAAGGCATCTTCACATGTGCCCCAAGCGCTGGCCTAAGTTTCTGTGATGTCACCGACATCCCCTGTGGGGACGTGTACACTGTGATGGTCTCACCAGTTGCTGAAACAGGACTGAAGCTTACATTCTGTCCAAAAAAGATATATTCAGGTAAATCGTGTTATGATCTTTAATTTAAAGACCAACCTTTGAGCTAAGTGTAGGTCAGTGGTGCAGGACCTGGCATAAGCAGGCATAATGCCCCAGCAACCAAAAGACAAAAATAAAAGGGAGATTAAAACCGACCCGTGGGCAGCTGAGACGGCTCTGTGGGTACTCTAGTTTGCTGTCTGTTATTGTGATAAATACTGTGATCAAAAGCAACCGAGGGGAGGGGAGGGTTTGCTCAGCTTACAGGTCTCAATCCATCATCAAGGGGAGTCAGGGCAGAAAGGCAAGCATGAGTAGCCCCAAAAAACATGGAGGAAAGCTGCTTACTGGCTCCTTGTCAAGTTCAGGTTCAGCTACCTTTCTCAAACAGCCCCGGTCCACCTGCCTAGGGATTGTACTGCCCATAGTGGACTGGGTCCTCCTATACCAAAAAAGACAATTTTCCATAGCCATGTCCAATCTCATGAAGAAAAGTCCTCAACTGAGGCTTCTGCTTCCCAGGTGACTTAAACTATGTCAAGCTGACAGAAAAAACTCATTAGTACAGTGGGTAAAAGTGTTGCCAGGCAAAGCCTGATGGCCTGAGTTCAATCCTGGAACCCACATTGTGTGTCTTAGTTAGGGTTTCTATTGCTGTGATTTAACACCGTGACCAAAAGCAACTTGTGGAGAAAAGGGGTTGATCTGCTTGCATTTCTGCTACCTAGGTAAGTTAGGAGCAGAGATCACAGAAGAACACTGCTTACTGGCTTGCTCAGCCAGCTTTCTTACAGAACCCAGCTGAGGGGTGGCACCACTCACAATGACCTGGACCCTCCCACATCCATCACTAGAAAGTGCCTTACAGGCTTGCCTAACGCCCAGTCTTAGGAAGGCATTTTTCAATGAAGGTCCCCCTTACTGAGATGACTCCACCTTGTGTCAAGTTGACATAAAACTAGCCAGCCCATGGGAAAGAACTGACTCCTGCATGTTGCCCTTGGTCCTCCATATACAATGGTTTGGTGATGCATCTGTACACTCACACTCTTACATACACAAAATAATAAACCTGAAAAATATTAAAACTAACCTTCAACTAGACTCTCTGAATTAAGACGCAGGGCGATCCCACTTAACTGCTAAGTGTGGGTTGTACACAAGCTGCGGGCATTCAGATCTCTGTGAGTTCAAGGCCAGCCTGGTCTATAAAGCAAGTTTCAGGACAAGCCAGAGCTACACAGAGCAGCCTTGGCTCCAAAAAAAAAAAAAAAAAAAGTCTTGAAGCTTTATTTGCACAGATTGAGAATGAGGATGAAGGAAAAGTTTGAGGATCAAAGAAAAGGAAATTTATAAATCATAAATTAGAGCTGGAAATCTGAGTGGGTAGACAGACTGTGATCACAGAGCAGGGCTGTCAGCCAGGCCATCTCACCGGAGCTGTCGGGAGGCATTAGCAATTCTCTTGTTCTGTGTTTCAGCACCCTTTGCTACCTTGCCCAGGGAACAGTCATACATTTTTTATGTACTTCCAAGTGAAAAAAGAGAAAAGCAATAACAAGCCCTAGAATTTTGCAGGTGAACACAGTTAGAAGAAAAGGTGACTCATGAGCCTTTACTGAGAAGCTGTCCCACATTTTATAATTTAATGTAGGTGACAAGTTCAAGATAGCTCTTGGTGACAGAACATGTCCAGCTCTTCCTGAAAGAGTATTCTTACTATCCTTAGATGCCATGCTTTGACTTTTATGTTTTTTAATCTTGCTCCCCACCCCCCAAATTTAGCCCATAGCACAGCCTTGTGAGAAGAATGTATTCCTGGGGTAGAGATAAGCTTGCCACTCAATAGCAAGTCATGATTGCTAGATATCTCACAACTTAACAACTGTCTTGTATTGTTTGCCTTTTTCTTAAGTCTTTAGCTCTTTGCTCTTCTGGGGGGCCCGCCATTCAGCTTCCAAATAAATCACACACAGAGGCTTATTCTTAATTATTGCATGCCCTGCCTTAGCTTGGCTTATTTCTTGCCAAACTTTTCTTAAATTATCCCTTCTACCTTTTGTCTCTGGGCTTCATGTACGGAATGGCGACCGGAGGATCCTTTCTAAAAGTACACTCGGAGGACATAGCTTGCCTAACTGAACTGAACCAGTTCAGGCCATGTCCTGCTTTCCATTCTTCCCACCCTGATACATTTGGATTTATTATTTATTTATTTATTTTGTTTTATTGAGACAGGGTTTCTCTGTGTAGCTTTGGAGCCTGTCCTGGAACTTACTCTATAGACCAGGCTGGCCTCAAATTCACAGAGATCCCTCTGCCTCTGCCTCCCAAGTGCTGGGATTAAAGATGTGTGCTTTCACTGCCTGGAATATTTTTTAATAGAAGTTATCCATATTTGTTTGTTCTTAGAAGAGAAATCCATCCCGTCATCAGAGGGGGTACATGTGGAGCTTGGTGCAAATGTGGGCCTGGGGTTGCTAAATGCATTGTTTGGAGAGGAGTGTGTGTGCATGGCCTGTGTGGGCCAAGAGCTAGGCTGCCAAACGCATGGGTACAACCCAAACCTAGAGTCCCAAGTTGCCAAACCATTCACTCTGCTTGCCTACCTCAATATCTTGTTTGTTTTCTTTTTTATCTTTGGCCTAATTTCCATTTATTGTTTTTTTTTTTTTTTTTTTTTTTTTTTTTTTTTTTTTTTTTTTTTTTTTTTTTTTTTTTTTTTTTTTTTTTTTTTTTTTTTTTTTTTTTTTTTTTTTTTTTTTTTTTTTTTTTTTTTTTTTTTTTTTTTTTTTTTTTTTTTTTTTTTTTTTTTTTTTTTTTTTTTTTAGCTGTTCTGAAGATTATACTCAGGTTTTGTGCATGCTAGGCACTTACTGCTGAGCTACCCCACCCCCTAAAGCCTTCCCCTTGCCTTCTCTTAAAACTCTATTTTGAAACAATGGCTTGCTACATTGCTCATACTGGTCTCAGATGCCTAAATAGCTCTGATTACAAGTGTGCCCCACCATGCCCAGCCTTATTCTTCTTTTGTAAAATTATAGCTTTTCCACCTGAAATACATCAGTAGGACCTGAGTTTGGATCTCCAGAACTTAAGTAAAAAGCCAAGTGTAGTGGCACAGCCTTGTCGCCCCAATGCTTCCTGGGGGTGGGGGGTGCTAAGTAGATCCCTGAAGGTTATTAGCCAACCTAACCAAATCAATGGGCTTCAGGTGGGTAGAAAGATACTATCTCAAAAACTAACGGTGGAGAGCATCGAAGAAAGACACTTGGCTTCAGCCTCAGGGCTCCACACACACACCCCATAAATAAATACTGAGTGTATTTTCAATGCTTATGTTTTGTTCCTTTACAGTCACTTGTTCTGGAAGTACACTTGGAATGGGTAAGTGACCCCCCGACACACACACCCCAAGGATAGAGACAGGAGAGAATTTGTGATGCTGTGTGCGTTGTAGTGACTTAATGAAATCATGATCAAAGCTAATGCTATAATTACTAAGAACGCCAAGTGTTTCTTTGATGCGAGAGCATCCTGCTCCCCGACAGCCTTTTCCTTATTAGAGTGCTTCCCTTCCCATGTACAAACCAAGATAAATTCCTTTAGATGTTGAAGTCTTTTTAGTCTTCTAGCATCCCAGAGAAAAATGCAAATAGTTTTTAGAGGGCAGCTGATTATTCCTCCTCCCCTCATACATACTTTAAAAGACAATTCCAGCCTTGCTGAATTAAAATTCCTTGGAGATCTTAAATTTTACGGATGCTGGGGCTCTGGCCCCAGAAGATCTGGCCTCATTGCTCTAAGGTGAAGGTTGGACAGCAGGATTTTTTAAAAAGCTGCTCTGATGACTTTAAAGGAAACTGCTGCCGTAAGCAGAGCTTCTCCGGTCTGTGTGGACAGCTCTCCAGTGCCCCATCAAAGGCACATTGGCAGGGGCAGAAGCTCCTCGATGCTAATGAGGTGAGGACTGAGCAGCTGTGAGAGACCCCCCCCCCGCGCGCCCCCCCCCCCCAGCCTCTACAGGACTAGGCATCCTATCTAGGAAGAATGCAGGATTGGTCAGATCCGGATCCTGGCTGGCAAAGGCCCTCTGACCTGCTAAACTGATGCTGGGATTCTGTCTGCCTAAAACTTTTGGTCTTTCTTGATTTTTGAATTATCCTAAATCTTGTCAACCCCATTAATTAACTTTTTTTTTTTTTTAATGGGATGGAGGTGGAGGGAGACAAGTCTCACTATGTAGCCTCATCTAGCCTGAAACTCACTATGTAGACCAGGCTGGCCTTGAATTCACAGAGCTCTGTCTGTCTCTGCCTCCCAAGGGCTGGGATTTAAAGGTTTCCACCACAATATCCGGCTGAATTGACTTTCCATGAAACAGTTTTGATTCAAATCTTACTTGCTCTTATTTCTACCTACCAGAATTAAATTAAATTCCCTAAGCCTAGTTTTCTTCATCTGAAAACTGAAGTAATGGTCACTTCATAAAATATAATAAGGTTTAAATGAAATGTAATTAATTGGACACAGTCAGAGGCCTGTAGTAATTAGTAAGTGGTGGTTATTAATTCAAGATCAATTTTTATCTCATAACTCTATTTTTTTAGATATTAACATTTTAATGTGCCACATAATTACATTTTAACCTTAGAGTCCATAATACTTTAACACATTGGTTTTCAAAATATGAGTCTAACATCACCACTGTTTCCTGGTAAGCTTTTTGAAATGCCCTATTGCTTTTAATCCCAGACTCGGGAGGCAGAGGCAGGAAGATTGCTGTGAGTTCGAGACTAACCTGGTCTACAGAGCAAGTTCTAGGACAGCCAAGGCTACGCAGAGACTTTGTCTGTTTGAAAAAAATAGAGAGAGGGGGCTGGAGAGATGGCTCAGCGGTTAAGAGCACTGTCTGCTCTCCCAGAGGACCCGGGTCCGATTCCCAGCACCCACATGGCAGCTAACAACTGCCTGTAGTTCCAGTTCCAGGCAAACACCAAGGCAAAATAAATAAATAAAGTTTAAAAAAAAAAAAAAGAAAAAGAAAAATCTTAAAAAAAAAAAAAAAAAAAAAAAAAAAAAAAAAAAAAAAAAAAAAAAAATTAAAAAAAAAAAAAAAAGAAAACAGAGAGAGAGAGGGAGGGAGAGAGGGAGAGAAGAAAAGAAAAAAAAAAAAAAGAAATGCTGTCTCTGGGATTTGGCCAATTGCCTAGTAACTGGAAAATTCTGAAGCCAAGTCCAGCAACTTAGCTTTAACAAGCCCACCAGGGTGAAGCAGCCTCAGATCTGAAGACCAGGACTGTAGCTCAGGAGAGCTCCTTTGTTGCTGAAAACTTGATGCCTGCTTGGAGAAGAGAGCAACAGATGGACAGTCTGTGCACTGTGTCACCTGCCCAACCTTTGGAGACTTTCCTGCCCATGGCATCCTCAGCAGTGGAGAGTTTATGGTTTCCTTCTGCAAATGCCTGAATGAATGAAATGCTGGAGCTTGCGGAGGGAAGCTGGCCTGGGGGTAAAAGGAATGTTCTTATCCAGTCAGTATCGTGAGCTCAGATGTTCATTTCATGAAGCAGGTGTTTGGTGATGCTAGTTAGGCAGAAATTCCTAGTCACTTTGAGCAGTTTCAGAGCTTTGCTTGCTGTGAAGTGCTACAGAAATAGCTATCTATCCACACCAATAAATTGCTTAGGCAAATGTCTGCACATGAGATGGATCTTAAGTGTGTCTTGTCCCTTGCTCCTTCAGTGATTTACAGAGGGAAGAGGAACGACACCGTGAGCCCCAGGTAAAACAGACACTCAAGAGGTGAGTAGTGAGAATCAATTCTGTATGGTCCCACTCCAAAAATTTCCTTCCTTTTTAGGCATTCTCATTTCTCTTGCAGAGCCGCTAGATTGTTAATGAGCATCGATGGAAACAAGCTATTAGAACACGGAACACTCATAGGATAGGAAAAACTCCGTCGGCCTTTTAAGGAGTAAATCAGACTCTGAATTGACAGGGCAAGGTCAAGTGTGTCAGCAGCTGCAGAAAAGTTCAAGATGAACTGTGTGGAGAGGAGAGAACTCTGCAGAGGAATGATCCACAGTCCCCTGGAAGGCTGCCAGAGTGAGTCAGCTCACTGTCAGAGCCTGCAAGCCTAAAAGCTCTGCTTAGCACAAATTTGTTGGGAGGCTTCACATCCAGGCACACCACAGAAGTCTGCTCACCCCAACCCCATGTAGTGCCCAAATTCTCGATCCTTCTGCTGCAGCCTCCCAGAGTACTAGTATTACAGGCACGCACCATTTTGCCCAGCACTCCATTATAGACTTTAACATGTCCTGTTCAAGAGTGTCTCAACAGCTTGCCATACAGCAAGCATCCTTACCCCAGGAGGGCTGTGTATTACTACAGTAGTCGGGCCACACTCCAGAGGACATCATTCACCCTGAAGACAGACCTCAGTTGGGACTTTTTAGCTGGAGTCTTACAGCAGCAGCTGCTTGGGCAAAGTAGGGTAACCAATGACCTTGACACAAGTTCCCAGGGAAGCTGAGCTGCCTGCAGACTTTACTGAGTCAGGGCAGCATGTGAGCAGACATCTGCCAGAGCCTCTGGGAAAGCAGAACTGAAGGCCCATGGCTGCAAAGATTGCCATGAGCAAATGAAGATGTCAGGCGGGCGGCAGCCAAGGTCAGAGTCTCAGACCATGGCAGACTGACATGCACGAAGCTTTTCAATGTTCTAGCCCCTTCTCTAGTCTCCCTTCACATTGTAATGGCTTCTTCCCATGTTTGGTGAGGGAAAACGGTGATATATAACATAAACCTGTTGTACCTAGAACAATGTTTGTCTGTCCAATGCCAGAAACCTAATTTTAAAATAGTGTGAATAAGATTTGTGTCATATGTGTGCACATGGCTGTGGTGCTTGGTCCTCAGATGAGTGTCTGTAGGGTCTGAAGAAATGGCTCAGTGGCTAAGAGAGCAGGTTCTTCTTGCAAAGGACCTGGGTTCTATTTGCAGCCCTCACATGGTATCTCACAACCATTTGTAACTCTTGTTGGGGGTAATGATGGATGGTAGTGATCCATACCCTCTTCTGGCCTCTGGGGCTTTGGGTGTGCAAGCAGTGCACAGATACACATGCAAGAAAAATACCCACACTTACAAATAATTTTTTTAAAGATTTATTTATTATGTATACAGATGTCATCATAGATGGTCGTGAGCCACCATGTGGTTGCTGGGAATTGAACTCAAGACCTCTGGAAGGACAGTCAGTGCTCCTCCTCTGAGCCATCTCTTTAGATACCAAATAAATTTTTTAAAAAGTTAAAAGTATGGCTATGCAGTCAAGAATGTGTGTGCTTAGCAGCAACTCTAGAACACTGCTCAGAGGAACTGGGGCATGAGGAGGAAGGAAGAGGAAGCTTCCTCTCCTGAAACCAATCGAAATTCAACAGAATTTTTTTTTTTTTTTTTTTTTTTTTTTTTTTTTTTTTTTTTTTTTTTTTTTTGGTCAGATCAACCAGCAAGCCAAGTATGAAGACACACACTGGTAATCTCAACACTTAGAGTCTGAGACAGGAGGATCATGAATTCAAGGCCAGCTTGGCCTGGCAAACATACAGAAATATCTAAATAAATCAGAGATGCAAAGCATGTCACTGATAAAGAGATCCTTATAATATCTATTTGTAAAATATTTACCTTCAGGGGCTGAAGAGATGGCTCAGTGGTTAAGAGCACTGACTGTTCTTCTGGAGGACCGAGGTTCGATTCCCAGCACCCACATGGCAGCTCACAACTGTCTGTAATTCTAGTTCCAGGTACACACCAAGGCAAATAAATAAAAATAAATAGATAAAGTTTTAAAAAAATATTTACCTTCATTTTATGTGTATGAATGTTTTGCCTGAATGTGTGTCTGTGCATCACACATATGCTTGTGGAGGCCAATAGATGCCATCAGATCCCCCTGGAACTGGAGTTATAGGTGGTTATGAGTTGTCATGTGGGTGCTTGGAACTGAACCCAGGACCTCTGCAAGAGCAACAAGTGCTCTTAACCCATGAGCTGTCTTTGCCTGTAGCGCCTGTAATGTCTGCACTACCTGTATCATTAGTAAGTCGGGCAGCCTGAAGACTGAAGACACACAGACTCCTGGGTCATTCATGCAACGAGAATGTCGAATGCCATTAATTGAGACTAGGTCTCAAACTTAAATACCTGGGACAGAGGGCAGGTGGAAATTCCCCAGGTGGCTGGAAATTACTGACTTGTAGCAAACAACTTAGGCTCATCTGTTTTAACTCCCACAAGCAGGAAACCAGAAGCTTACTGAAACTGAATGTTAAGCACAGAATGTACAGCCAGCAATCCACAGGCCTTTGCCTCATGGCTCAGAGTGCAGGGAAAAGTCACGCAGGGGCCTACATCTGGCCCTTATTATTTTACAATTTCACATATGTCCACTTTGCATACTGAACACCCACTTCCTTGCTACCCCTGTCTGATTTGCACACTCTCCACAAAATCTCTGTTGTGTTCACATCTGTCTGTTTTGATTAGTGACCCACTAAACATCTGTGTGACCCTGGGTTAAGAGCTATCTGTTGGGATGTGGTGGGCTTAGCAGAGGATACACAACTAAAGACAGCATCCCTTCTCTCATGGGACATACTGAAAGCCAATGCTTCAGAGGTGAAGGATGAAACCCCAGGAGCCTTATAATATATATACATGTATATTATTATACTTAGCTCATGTATCAGCCCCATTGTCTTCCTTTGTCTCAGCCCATGGGTCTCCTTTTGTTTCTGAATACCAGTGAAGGAAGAGCAGTCTCTCATGTAGATTCCCAGCTGTCACTGTGGAAACTTGAATTAACTAGGTATAAAACCAGGCCCAGAGAGGCTAGAGAGATGGCTCGGTGGTTAAGAACACTGAGGACCTGAGTTCGATTCCCAGCATCCACATGGCAGCTAACAACTGTCTGTAATTCCAAGATCTGACACCCTTACAAAGTTATACATGCAGGCAAAACACCAATTCACATAAAATAAAAATAGTCATTAAAAAAAGAAGGGAATACCTTTGGAAAAAAAAAACCAGGCCCAGAAATAGTTATTGGGTTTGTTTGTCTCAAGCTCCACGTGCTTCTGACATGTAGAAGTTTGGGAAACTTTCTGTTTTTGCCTTGATGATTTCTTTCTTAAAGTAAGATTTCAGTGATGGAATGTGGAGACAATAGAGAACTGTGGCCTGTGAGGAAACATTGGTGAGACCCACAGTGTTCAGAGGGGGTCCATGTCCTGGTGGGGAAGACTTGGTGGAAGCATGTTTTGGACCGTGTGGACTAGCACTGTGAGACTGTAGGATTCACTCAGTACCCTCAGAATGGTTCCTTGGAATTGCATCTATGACTGACTGGAAGAGACAACAGCTTATGCCAAATGGAAGGGCAGGATCTCTGTTCTCAAAGATCAGTGCAAGAAAATGGCCATATCTTTCAGCTATGTGTCTAAGGCTAAGACTTGATGGCCAGAATTCCACAAAAGGCAATGTGGTGCACACTGGGTGGGAGGCAAACTAGTGTTTATTTAATTTACTTAGTATGTGTAATACATAGACCACACACACAGACAAGCTAGGTAACAACCTCATCTTCTTTCCACAAACAGAGAAAAAGGCCCAGCAAAGTCAAGATACCCACGTCACACAGCTCACCTGCATAAACACCTCAGGAGGGCAATTGCTCACACATGTGGATTAATATTTTGTTTATGGAAAGTTTTTCACTAGATTATTGTAATAAATTCACCAATTGTTGGAGAAAAAGTCCAGCATTGGATAAAGGAAAATGGGATAAAAGGTGGGCAACCTGCTCTAATCCAAGTGCCTGAAATTCAGCCTATTTTATCTGTGTAACTAACTGCTTTATGACCTTATGACCTGTGCAGTTCATCTCTGGCCAGAGTTGGTGTGTTTTGCCTTCATTCTGCTGGGTCAGGTTCAAGGAATTCAAACACACTTTTTAATGTGTGTAGGAGAGCCAACTAGAGGAGACCTGGAGAAACAGCCAATGTGGGAGCTGACAATAGGTTGAAAAAAAAAAAAAAAAGATCATTATTTTGAAGTCAGACAGCTTCAGGTTCTAGTTCATCCTGAGATTTTACACAACATACTTGACATTCCTCAGCCTCACTTTTTCATTTGTAAACCAGCAGGAAAGATTTTCATCTTGCTGGGTGTTGCAAAATTTTAAGATTTGTATTCAGGAGCTGAGGGGGATAACTCACTTGGTATAGGATTTGCTGAGCAAGCATAGTACCTGAATTTGGATCAAAACCAAAAGTCAGGCATGGTGTTTGGATCAAAACCAAAGTAGGGCGTGGTATTGTACACCTGTAATCTCAGTCCTGGAGAGGTCTGATCATGGACATTTGCTGACCAGCCTTCTATTCCAAATAGGCGAGCTCCAGGTTTGAAGGGACTCTAGCCCATTTGAACATGTGGCTCTGGAAGGCCTTGCCCTTCTCCCCAATTCCCTCTAGCTTGCTAAAAACCTTAGATTACATCTCTGAAGCTAGCCCTTAATATCCATTCCCTTATTTTGTCAATCCTTCCTCCCGAGACTATTAAAGTTCAGCTATCAAATTATTGAAATCCAACAATCAAAAACCCCCTTTGGCTCACCTAATTAACATGCCCTAGAAAACTGAACGCCTCATTCTAACACAGGGTTTGCCCTTGTTCCTTTATAAACCACCTGTTGTGCCCATATCTCGAGCCCCCCAAATAGACCAACACGAAGCCAACTTCCCTATGCAAAAACAAAGGTTTCTTTAATTTGAGTCCCTGCAAGGGCCTGTTCCAGCATTCCAATTACAGCACATGAAGGAGGAAGCCCTGAGCATTGATTACAAAAGGCTTATATAAGGAAAAACTACAAGCAGGGAGCTGTATATCTTGGTGTTCAAGGTTTGGGTAAGGGGACATAGAGTGAGGTAATCTTTTGAAATTATTGGTCAGGCTATAGGTTCTAAACAGTTAGTGGTTGGCAGGATGTCTGCAGAAAACTATAGGGCACTGACGGGATTTGCACCAGAAAGTCCAGCTAATAGCTACTGTGCTCTGCATCCCTTTGCCCAATCCTGGAATGCCAAGATGTGCAGCACGCTGCTTACATGGGCTTTTCTTTAAAATCCCCCTCCCCTCGGGGTTGGGGGTTGATACCCTTCCGGAAGGGAGGTTATTGACCTGGGTTCATTTGGAACCTATACATAACAATAAAGCTCTCATGCATTTTGCAGTAAGTCCAACTCCGTGGTGATCTTTGGGGTCTACTAGACATGCATTCAACATTAGCAAGGATCAAACCTAGAACTTGCACGTTGTGAGCTTGTGTATGTGCACACCTAGGCCTATACTTGGCCCACTACTCTGTGATGACCTTGGTCTTTTAGGGACACATGTCATAACTACAGCCCCCTGATCACACTTCCAATACTTCCATACTTCTACTTCCATACTTCTGAAGGGCATTTTGTGTCATTTCCTGACACTTGGTCTCTCTCTTTTTTTTTTTTAAGTAAATTTTATTTATTTATTTATTTGCCTTGGTGTTTGCCTGGAACTGGAACTACAGACAGTTGTTAGCTGCCATGTGGGTGCTGGGAATCGAACCCGGGTCCTCTGGAAGAGCAGACGGTGCTCTTAACCGCTGAGCCATCTCTCCAGCCCCGACACTTGGTCTCTTAAAGGGTATGACATGGAAGTATCTCATCCACCACACTTCTTCCTTTCTGTTTGACCTTCAGGGTAAGCAACTCCAGAGAGATTTGCTCAGTTAAGAGTTTTCTTGGGTTCCAGCCTACTCTACATACTAAACAGAATTTGATTTAAATTTGAACAAGGAGTGGGGAAGATGGTGCATATATTTAAAATTGTGAGCAACAGAATCAATTTAAGGGCGGTATAAAGGAAGCTAAGGCTCCAGTTTCTATCGCCACAAAAAACCTGAAGCAGAAAAACACTCTTGTCATAGTTTTTTTTTTTTTTTCCAGCCCCTACCACTTTGCTTTCTGTGTACCTCAAGCTGATCTCTCCTCCACTGTATCTTATGCCATGAAACCTTGGTTATTAACAGCATTAGGTCGGCTTCCTCATTCCAGTGGATTAACTAAGGATAAAAGAGATAATCCACTTTGTCTGGTGTAGGGTGTACACTAAGCACTTGGTCAGATAGTGCCTACTAACCTTCTCACTGTGTGTCTAGTTCTTTGAAACTATTGGCTCTTTGCAAAATCCTGCAGGAATGCTTATGGTGGCCAGTATAAAGAACTGTAGTCAGGGCACTCAGTAACTGAGCTGGTTGACAGCTTTCAGGTTCCAAGACTGCTTCTCAAGTAAGCTGCTGCCTAAATTGTCTTTGTTTGAGCTCAAATCAATTCCTGTTAATCAGCTTTCAACAATAATTTTGGGTCTTCAAACATTGATAATCTCTTTCATACATTTTTTTTTTGCACAAACTTGTTGAGTAACATTACTGTTTTCTTGGTTCATTTATTGACATTCTGTCCCTAAGGCATTCATTTTTGGGGGGCAGTAGAGGAAGGCCAAAGTCTCTGGTCCATTGTGTTAATTCCTCTGGTTGAAAATAAGACCACTAACACCTGAAGCAAGATCTAATTAAATACTGACCAGAGTGATGGACTCTCTGGCTATGTCCATCTCTGGGTTTCCAAAAATAGCCCCACTCATGGTTTGCAGGCCTTAAAAAGACAAACCCCACAATTCACCTCATTTCCCATTAGGCTCAATGTATCCTGACATATTTCCTGTCTATGTACCTCCTATCTAAATCCAAACAGGGGAAAGCATGCATCCTGACACATTTCCTGTCTATGTACCTCCTATCTAAATGTGATCAAGCACTTTCAGTGTAGTTGAGTCTAACAAACTTGTTTAGGAAAGTGAAAATAAGTGGCCTGTTATTTCTCATAAACAATAGACTCCAGCATTTCAGGAAGTATTTGTCCTTGGGCAAGGGTCATATAGGTTAGAGGCATTTTTGTTTCTTGGATCTCTTAGGCATAGTAAATAAATTTTAAAACATAATTTTAGTTCTCTTGTTTGTTCGGTTTGTCTTTGGCCTCATTTCACTGTCTCAGTCGTTTGTACTTTCTGTGTTCTGTGTTTATTGGTTTATCTTGGACTTGGAGTGACTGAGAAATGGGACATTATGGGTAATAACTCGAAAGTCCAACAGCCCTCTAGCCTATGTTCTAAAGAATTATGACAAACTTTACCCTCCTATAGTCAAGGAGGATTATGATTATCCTATCACTATAAATTACCTCCAAACATTCTGTGAAATTGAATGGCTTGTATTCAAGTTTTTTGGACCCTCAGGGGTGCTTTTGATTCTCAGATAGCCTAGGAGTAAGGAATGTTACCCTCAGTTAGTCCAGCCACACAAATCAGATTGGATACACCTTTCCCAGGCCCCAAGTAGAAATTTGGGCTCCACATTGGGTGACATTTATAGCTGGAATTTTTATTTGTGGGGGCAACCAGCTCCCAAATAAAGACACAGACACTTATTAATTATGAATGCCCAGCCTTAGCTTAGGCTTGTCCCAATAGCTCTTTTAATCTAACCTGTTCCTTTTCTTTTTTTTTAAAACTATTTATTTATTTGTCTTGGTGTTTGCCTGGAACTGGAACTACAGACAGTTGTTAGCTGCCATGTGGGTGCTGGGAATCGAACCCGGGTCCTCTGGAAGAGCAGATGGTGCTTTTAACCGCTGAGCCGTCTCTCCAGCCCCTAACCTGTTCCTTTTCATCTATGTTTTGCCTCAGGGCTTCTTATCTTCCCTTCTGCATGTCCTACTTTTCTGCTTCCTCTGGGTCTGGCTGGGTGACCCCTGACATACATCTTTCTTTCTTTCACCCTTTCCTTCCTTCTCCTTCTTTCTTCTATTTCTCTTCTTCTTTCTCTCTCTTCCTCCTCCTATTATTCTCCCGGCCTGGAAGTTCTTTCTATACCTCCTTCCTCACTATTGGCTATTCATCTTTTTCATTAGACCAATCAGGTGCTTTAGGCAAACAAGGTAAAACAGCAACATGTCTTTACGTAGTTAAACAAATACAACACATCTTTATATAGTTAAAAAATATTCCACAACATAACTAAATGCAACACATCTTTACACACTTAACCAAGTGCAACATATCTTTGCATACTTAAATATTCTGCAACGGATGGCCAGAGGGTATAGGTAATTGACCATCCTGCCACCATGGAGATCCCAATGTGACTGTAACACAGAGGGAGGTAGGAGGTCATTTGGTTAGAACAACCTGGTCCTTTTAGAAAGGATAAAACCAGCAGCTTGAAAGCCCGCTAACCTATCTAAGGTAGCAGATGTGAAACAGGGTTCAGGTGAATAGCCTTCAGTTTTCCTGGATGCCTATCAGTTATACTTCCCTATAGACCCAGAGGACCCAGTAAATCTCAAAATGATTAACCTGGCCTTTGTTTACTCAGTTGACCCTGACATAGAAAGATGGACATACATAGAAATATAGAAGATTTTGCAGGGAAGAACAGGTCAGAACTATTGGAGATATATCAGAAAGTGTTTGACAACAGAGACAGCAGAGAAGATCTCGGCAAATAAGATGGGGTGGGATACTATGGCTGCACTCTAAACCCCATCCACTTTCAACACTGCCCATGAACTCCATGATAAAAAGACATTTACAGAAAGACTACCGTGCCTTATGAGGGGAAAAAGTCATTGGAAGAATGAATGTCCATGATGGAAATAGGTAGCCCCCACCCAAACCCAAGCCAATCCTATCTATGAAGGATTAGCAAGGCCAAGATTCATTTGAATGAGGCTTCCAGGAGTTTAAGGAAAACTTCACCATCAGGGGTCAACCTGTAAATATTCTGGTAGACATGGGGGTTATTAACTGTTTGGTATTATAGGAGCCCCAGGACCCCTTACCCACCAAACAATGGAAATACAGGGGCAACAAGAGATATTAAAAATATAAACAAATAACTGATCAACTCTGTACCTGGAATAAGGAACCGTGATCACCCCTTTATCATTTCTGAATGTCCCTACCCTTTACTAAGAAAGGACCTCTTGAAGAAGCTCCAAGCAACATTATTGTTCTAAAGAGACTAAAGTTGATGGGGAGAGCCTGCTAAGGCCTGTTCAATAAATGAGGAATATCTATCTACTCCTTCAAAATCCAACCTGTTCTCTGGTAGGGGAATGGAAAAAGTTGTTGATCCAGGAAATTCCTACAGTTTGGGCAGAGGACAATTCTCCTGACTTGGCCAAACATGTGCCACACATCATAGTGCAACTAACACCTGGGGCAATGCCCATTTAAGCCAAGAAGCACCTTCTCAGCTCAGAAGCCAGTGGAGGGACCAAGGTTTGTACAAGGTGCCCTCTTGAAATAGGCATACTTAATCCTTGCCAGTCAGACTGGAATACCCCCCTTATAGAACTCAAGTTCTATAGTATAGAACATCTATACTATACACTAATACAAGACATACCCCCTTGTTTGTGGAACCCAAGGCTAAATACTAGTACAAGACTTGAGGGAAGTGAATAAATGGGTAGAAATCATCACCCGACTGTTACAAATACCTATAGTTCGCTCAGTCTATTACCCCCAGGGCATAAAGTTTACACAATATTAGACTTAAAAGATACATTCTTCTCCACTCCCCTGTCAAGAAAAAGTCAGCCCATCTTCACATTTGAACAGGGGGTACTGGGACAATTAATCTGGACTAGACTGCCTCAAGGGTTCAAAACTCTCCCACCACCTCCGATGAAGCATTCAATGGGGATTTAAGTCTCTTCCACAGTAGGTACCCGGAGTAACCTTGCTTCAGTGTGAGGATGGTTTATTATTGGCTGTTAGACATGAGGAGGACTGTTTGAGAGGCAGCCACCTGAGGCCTTCTGGAAACCTTAGCCCAATCAGACTGTAGAGTTTCTAAAAAGAAAGTCCAAATTTGCTCACTTCAGGTTACCTATTTGGGACATGAACTGAGAGAAGGGAAAAAAAGCAGAAAACAAAACAAACAAACAAACAAAAAAAACCCCTGCATTTCCAGGCCCACATAGATGCCATGATGCAAACCCCAGCTCCAACCACCAAGAAACAAGGAGTTTCTGGGAGTGACTGCAGTCTTTGGATACCTGGGTTTGCTGAAATTGCCAAACCCTTGCACTGCTCTACAGCCAGGGCAACGACCCTTTAGAATGGACTAAGAAACATGAACAGGTCTTTAAGAATTTAAAAGAGGCCCTTGTACAGACAGGCCCCTGATTTAACTCTCCCTGATATCCTAAGCCATTTCATCTTTACGTCCATAAAAGAAAGGTCATTGCCAAAGAAGTACTGACTTAGACCCTGAGTCTAAAATGCCAATAACTTACATCTCAAAGAGACAAGATCGTGTAACCTCTGTATGTTTTCTCTGTTAAAGAACAGTTACAGCTACTATAATTCTTTTAAATAAATTGACAGGCTCACATTGGGACAAACTCTAACAGTTCCACACTAAAGCTAAGGGGTGCCACCTATCTATAGATGTTAAATGCTCATCTGACTGAGATGGCTCAGAGATTAAGAGCACTGGCTGCTCTTCCAGAGGTCCTGAGTTCAATTCCCAGCAATCACATGGTGGCTCACAGCTATCTATAATGAGATCTGGTACCCTCTTCTGGCATATAGGCAGAACATTGTATATATAATCTATCTATCTATCTATCTTTCTTTCTTTCTTTCTTTCTTCCTTCCTTCCTTCCTTCTTCTTCTTTTTTTTTTTTTTAAGCTGAGCTGAAGGAAAAGAGGTGAACATCTGTACAGACAGCTGGCTGGCCACAGCTTGTGCTCAGGAACTGATACATAAACAGAAGGGCTTACTCATCTCAGAGGAAAAGACTATTAAAAATAAACATGAAATTGTCCAGTTGCTCCTGGCTGCCAACTGAACTGGCCTTATATAATACACTGGCCAGGACATCAAAAAGACAAAAACTCCTCAAATTCAAGGTAACATCTATGCAGACTCCCCAAATTCAAGATGACAACCATGTAGACTCCCCTGAATTCAAGGTAACAACTAAGTAGATCAAGTCACCAAAAAGGCTGCTCTTGGGGAACCCAGAGCACAGACCACCCTGAAACTATGTGCTGTCCCCAGCCCCCACTCCACCTCAATGAAGATGTTCCTGAGTACAGTCCTGCAGAGACCAAGTCATACTCTGACTTGGGAGTTCAGGAGAGCTGCAATGGATGGTGGATCTTGCCCAAAGGAAGAATCTACATGCCAAAGGTATTGGGCCAGAACTGGCTAACTGCTTTGCATAGCTCCATACAAGTGTCTCCTAAGAAGATCTCAGAACTCATCTTCCCTCATGTCTAGACACTGAGAAAAAACTTGAGAGCATTCCAGATTGATGCCTGACCTGCTCCCAGGTATGTGCAAAGAAATACTTGCTTCCCAAAGGACAACAGAGTCAAGATGCTATAGCTGGTGAATTTTAGGAAGTGAATTTACTGAAGCCAAGCCAGGATGATGTAACTGTAAATATCTGCTAGTCTTTGCTGACTCCATCATGGGCTAAGTGGAGGCCTTTCCACCCCTAATGGAAAGAGCCCAGAAGGTAGCTAACTTAATTAACTTTTGGTTTTTTTTTGTTTTGTTTTGTTTTTTTGAGACAGGGTTTCTTATAGACCTAGCTGTTTTAGAATTTACTCTGTAGACCAGGCTAGCCTCAGACTTACAGAGGTCTGCCTGCCTCTGTCTCCCAAGTGTGGATATATATTTCATATTTAATAAAACCTGAATTTTGGGGAGAGAGCACACAGTCAAATCCTAGGCAGACAGCTCAGGAAATTCTTAAACCTTGAATATAAAGATAAACAGCTGAGTCATTCACACACATCTTTAATCCCAGCACAGGGAAAGCCAGGAGTGGTGACCTCCACCCTTGATCCCACAACTCCAGAGACAGAACTTCTTCTGTTTCTGTGAATTTAAGGGTACATGCCTTTAATCCTAATCTGAATGGGATAAGGTATATAAGGGCTGTAGAAACCCAGAGAGAACAGAAGCAACTGGGAGAAACAACTGGCAGAAGCGACCAGGAGCGAGGCTGAAGAAGTTGCAAGACAGTTGGGTGAGAATTGACTGTGGTGCTTCCTCTCTCTGATATTTCAGCCTTCCCCCCATAATTGGCTCCAAGTCTCATTCACCCAAGTGCTGAGATTAAAGGAATGCACCACTACCACCTGATTAATAAATTAATAATGGAATTTTCCTCCTAGATTTGGCCTCTCCATATCTCTGGGGTCTAACCAACCAGTTCAAACCTAGATGAAAAGGACTTTACATTGTGATTCTCTGGACTCCTGTTACTAAGGATGCTGGTGTTCCTGCCTGATTTATCACTCACACCTCAAGAAGGTACCCAAGGAACCCTTGGAAGAGGAGTCCAACCCGTAGAGGTGGAAAGTAACTGAAAAAAGACAATTAAAAATCAAGCTTTCTAAGTTTGACCATCTAACATATATTTAAACATTGTGTGCTTGCTGTTGGAATCTACACCATGATTATCCTATGGCTAACAATTTTACTGTCTTATTTTCAAGCTATGCAAACAGAATCTAAATGTATCTTGACAGGTGAAATGAAAGTCACCCCAACATAGGAAACACCCTGATACTGTCTTGCCATGCAAAAGATGCTTTTTATCTACCATGGATGGTGGGTACCCGGGATGGATAAACCTAAATAACTAACCCCAATGTTATAATACAGACTTCAGCATAATCAAATGTTCTTTAAAAGTTTCTAATAATGGTTATTACAGATGTGCCAAAATAAGGAGAAAGTTCACTAATCACTTCAGCTGAATTTAGCATAGCCAGAGTGACCCAGTGTGTAACAGTGTAGGTTATAACCTCTGGCTCCAACTAGCACCAGGAAGCCATCAAGAAAAATCCTGTGTCAGAGGAGATCACTCTAATAACTATTTATTACTTAAACATAATCTTGCATGTCAGCGATTTACTGGAACATGCTGCTTAATATCTCTGATTTCTCTCATACTGTTGACATTGATAGTCTACATGAAGAGATAGACAAAAATCTCCCAAATTTTGACTAGCCGACATGGATAAGATGGTTCTCCCCTTCAGTGGCACTCAAATATCATTTCTACTAGTTATCATAATTGGACCCTGAGCCCTCCAATGTGTTAATAATTTGATCACCCATCAAATAAACAATGTTACCTGGTAGCATTATTAAAGACAGTCCCCCATCAAGGATTAGAAAGAACACATATGTGGGGTGGAGGATGAGAAACCTGCCTGACTTCATTTTGAAGGCAGGACCCATTTTGTTATATTGTTAAAAATATGTAACAATATTTACTGTAAGAGCTGAGTTTCTGTTTTTAAGTTTCTGCTTCTTGGAACCTGACCTTCCCCAACCCATGACCTTGACTTATTTTTGAGAACATCTCATCCTCCCTAACCAGTGACCACAGTGATGATGAGTGGTTTTTGCTTGTTTATTTTTGCTTTTTGATATTTTTCTATACTTCCCAATGGCTCCATTGTCTGGCTTCTATAAACCTGCTTTACCACCATTTGTGATTTTATTCCTTAAGAGGGCCATGAAAAACAAATTCAGCACTTCTCTGTCTAACCCAGTTTAGAAAGCAGGTGCACTTGAATAAAATAAAGCTTGTTTCAAATTTGGCTTGAAAATTGTGTTAGTGCTCTGTAACTTAAATTATGACATTCTTAAGAAGGAGGTCTCGTTTATTTGGCTTTTTTGAAAGTCCAGCATAGACTGGGCATAATAGTGGTTACCTTACAGCTCAACATAATTTGTGATCTTGAAACATGAGTAAAATAAAGTTGGAAGTGTGGGTGGAAAGCAGACTTTCCATTTGGTAGTTGAGTTGGCTTCTGAATAGTCTATTATGAATCATCTTGCTAAATGCCAATTTATTTTGTAAAGCAAAAAGTCTTCATATTTGGGCCGATGAACTGGATCTTGAGCCTGACAAGTTAGATCCCAAGACTCACACTGTGGAAGATGAGGTCTTCTGAGCTTCACGTGCGAGCCTGGGCATGCACACATGTGCACACGTACATATACACAAATAAATACAATTTTAAAAAACGAAAAGACCTCGCATATAAAATTTAAAATTGCATACATTGTGCTAGTTTACATTCCTGATACCTAATTGGACACTAAATTTTGGCTTCCGCCAGGGGGCGCCAGACTGCTCATAGTATTCCGCCCACAGTAAGCCGCCTCAGTCCAGGCGCAGGGTGGACACGCCCCCTTTGACGCATGTGACATCACCAGAGGGCGCGGTCCGCGGAGGGGGCGGAGCCTTCCCGCCGCTAGGGGAAGGCTCCGCCCCCGAGCACAGGTTCCAGGACTGAAGTTGGTTGCAAGTGGCCGGCGGTGACTGCAGCTCCTCGGCTTGGAGAAGATGGCGCCGCCAGTGACGGAGCGGGGACTGAAGAGCATCGTGTGGCGGAGTGAGTGCGGAAGGGTCGGGGCTGAGACAGGAAAGGCCGCGGCTCTGCTGCACCGGGTCTTGTTTTCCCTCTGCAGCCTCTGAGCTGCTCGGGCAACTTGTTGCTTTGGGACCAAGTCCCTGGTAGGACACTTTCCGGCTTGCCCAGCGAGGCGGATTTCGTGCCAGCACCCGGGATGGGCGGGATGACCAGACGCGGCCTTCCTGCTCCCCGACCTGGGCTACCTCTCGCTCGCCTGCTCGGGTGAGGCTCAGCGCCGAAGCCCCACCCTCGGCGACTGGGGCCGGTTTTCCCTCCCGGGTCTCTGCTCTGTGCTTCCCGCTCCCCCCTCGCCCCACCAGGCAGGGACGACTCTCCACCCGACACAATCTGAGCTCTGTGTTTCTCTGTCCTGCCCTCTTCCTTATTTTAGAGGCCCCTAAGTCCACATTCATGTTAGCAGAAGGATTTTCAGTGCTTTTAAAAAGTGCAGACTTTGCTGTTGAAGAGAGCCTTCTGTCACCGTTCCTAGAGAAGACAACTTGCTAAAAATAAGTTCTTGAAACAGGACCATCGACTGCCCGTCTATCTAGTGTCAGCTCCCTGCATAGTCTCTCTTTCACAGTTATAACTGGTCCACTTGTTGGTTACTGGTGTTCTGCCGTATCAACCACGACTTTTTATTAAAATTACGCCAAACCTAGGCCTGCCAGGTTAGACAAGCAATGAAAGCCTCACAGGAAGGACCTTCCTTGTTTGGCATCTCTGGGTTCAAGGTAATTATGGTCTAGTGGTGGGAAAGGCGTAGCGTCTCATTAGTGTTTCTTACTCCAGCTTGAAAACAGAACAGAAAGAAGTTAACAGACTACAGTCCGAGTTAATGTTTGGTGTGACTTATGGAACATTTAAATCTTAGTTTAGGATCTTATTTTATACACATTCTATTGCATTAGCCTCCTAACCAATCTCCAGAGTTCTTGCTTTTCATTCTTTCCAGTCTATCCAGCAAATAGCTGCCAGAATAATTTCTTTTATCAATGCTGGCTTGAAGACCTACAGAGGCACCCAGTTGCCTCATGTTCATTCCAGTCTATTGTTGACTATTACCTCAGTCCCCTCTCCCTTGTTTATAATATTGCTTTCATCCATACCCACACTGTTTATTCTCATTGCACTATTTTATCTTCCTGTCTTATCTCAGTGGCCCGTTCCTCTGTCTTTACCTACTCACATTTTAGCCTTCAGGTCTTAGTTCAAAGGGGCTTCTACTATCATTAGTGGCTTTTTATTTTTTCAGTCACCTTCCTTTGTTTTAACATTTAGTTTACCCTTCTCACTACTCCCTAAGGGGATCCCCCTTTGCTTTGCTTTTTTTTTTTTTTTTTTTTTTTTTTTTTTTTTTTTTTTTTTTTTTTTTTTTTTTTTTTTTTTTTTTTTTTTTTTTTTTTTTTTTTTTTTTTTGGCTGTCTCCTTTTGTTTTATTTTCAGCCTGTAGCCCAGGCTGGCCTGGAATTGCAATAGCCTTTCTGCTTTCTGAATGCTGAGGTTACAGGCGTGAGCCATCATTTAGTTAGGAGTCTCTTGAAAAGCTTGAAGAGGGTAGGCTTACTTTTTTTTGTTGTTGTTCTACATCCCTTTGTGCGCATGTGCAAATTCCAGTGCCCATGTGCATGCTTGCAGAGGCCAGAGGTCGATGTCATATGTCTTCATCCAATGCTCTCTACCTTAGGAGACAAAGGTCTCACTGAACCTGGAGATCCCTTGGCTAGGCTGGCTGGTTAACTCTGAGAATCCTGTCTCTGCCTCTTCAGAACTGAGGCTACAGATGTTCTCCATGCTTGACTTTTATGTGTATTTGATGGGTCCAAACACAGGTATCTTGTGCTTTGGGTAGGCACTTTATCAACTGAGCTCTCTCACTAGCCTCCTAGGACGTTAAGGGTTTTTTTTGTTGTTGTTTTTTTTTTTTTTTTTTTTTTGGTAACAGTTTCCAGAAAAATGTGATCGTTTGTATTTTGTTTCTGTTTTAAATAAATGACTGTTTCTTAACCTTTCCCCCTGTTTTTACCTCAAAGACCCTATTAATACAGCACTGAATTCCTGTGAGAAAGCTCCCAGGGCTGTTAAAGCTTTTGTTTGAGGACTATTAGCACATGAAGAAAACTCAAGGTTAAACATCATTATTTCAGTTTGTGACACATAGAGAGAAAGGCTACATTGAATAGGTCCATCAGGAAACGTTTATCTGACTAGGTAACATTTCTCAGACCTAAAACATGAGAAGGAATGAACCATTAGGAGCTATCTTAACACGCCTTTAAAAAATGAGAGGATGGGGGCTGGAGAGATGGCTCAGAGGTTAAGAGCACTGGCTGTTCTTCCAGAGGTCCTGAGTTCAATTCCCAGCATCCACATGGTGGCTCACAGCCATCTATGATGACATCTGGTACCCTCTTCTGTATACTGTATACATAATAAATGAATAAATCTTTTTAAAAAATGAGATGGTTCAGTTGATAGGACCCTGCTCAAAAGCGTGAGCACCTAAGTTTGAACGTCCAGCACGAATATAAAAGTCCGGTCTGGCAGTACAGGCAGCTAGTCTAGTCATCTTGATGAGTTTGTGTCAAAAATCAGGCTGAGAGTGATGGGTGAAGACTCAGTGTTGACCTCTAGCCTCCTTAATGCATGCACACACCCACGTGAATTCTACAGCGCAAGGCATTTGTTACAGAGGATGGGAGCAGGAGTAGGCCGACCAAAATGTAGATTGGAGCCAGTTGTTCAGTGGCTTAGGCATTTTCTGGATAATGGAGAATCATTAAAGATGGCTTTTCCCCTTCTTCTCTAATAGCAGACACCTGCAATTTTGCAACCTGTTAATGCCAAAAGGAAGCCCTTTCTTATTCCTGTTTTGAAGGAAAATGATCTTTAAATTTTGATTAAGTGTAATAAGTTATACTAATGTTAAGTGTACAATTAGGTGATATTTTTTCTCGCGTAACTCCACCTAAATTGATCTATAGTGTTTCTAAGCATTCGGGTGTTCCGGTATCAACCCTCTCCTCTTCTCCAGAGTGGACACTATTCTGGCTTGTGTTACCATCCAATAATTTATAGTAGTGTTTTTTCATTCTTACACTCATGTTTAAGAGGGAATCCTTCAAACTCTTCATTAGATTTTCACATGCATACATGCATGCACTTTTTTGCATTTGTTTTTGCCATTTTGGGTGTGCGTATGTGTGTGCGTGCGTGCATGTATATGTGTGTCAAGTATCAGCCAGACTTAATGCCTACAAATTGATTAGTAAGATAATGTTCCAATAGAAAAATGAGCAGAGGAAATAAAGAAGCAGCCTATAGGTGATGTAGTCTGGTTTTGACTACAAATTAAGACCAGATACTCCCTTTAGCACATCACAGTGACAGAATCAGGTGATTGATGTCATGTAGCAATTGGAAAGCTTGATGGTGGGAGCATGATTGATTACATCCTGTTGTGAAAACTGCTAGTGTCATTTTATGAGACAGGAGACAGTACTGTGTGATTCCAGCAATCCTATCGTGGGCTTTTCCATAAGTAAAAGTGATTTTATATGTGTGTGTATGTATATATGTTTACACACACATATATATATACACACACACATGTATACTTAGAACTTCCTTTCTCAAAGGATTTTTAAAGTAGATTTTAAAAGTGTATTTTCTGCGCATGCTCGTATGCATGTGCATGCAGTGTGGCATGTGTGTGGAGGTCAAAAGACAACCTGCAGTACTTGTGGGTCCCAGGGATTGCACTCAGGGCAGCAGGTGTGACTGCAGGCACCCGTGCCCACTGAGCCATCTTACCCACCCACACTTAAAGTTCTTTTTATTTTTTTTTTTTTACCATTTATTTTTAATTATATGCATGCTTTGCCTGCATACATGTAAGTGCACTGCATGTTTGCCTGGTCCCTGTGGAGGTGAGAAGAGGGTGCTGGGGTCCTTGGAACTGGAGTTAGATGGTTATAAGTCTCCACGTAAGCACTGGGAACTGAGCATGGGTCCTCCGGAAGAGCAGCAAGCACTTTTAATTGCTGAGCTAGCTCACTAGTCCCTACTTAAGGATCCTCAACATGACAGTATAGTAGCAACAACAACAAAATGGAAACAAAGTAGCAACCTGGTGCATAAATACTTAAGTAAATATAGTATGTCAGTATTCTTTTTCATTACTTAGTTACTAATGTTACTAAAAGAGTAAGTTATCTTTCTTCATACTTTATTTATATGTCAGCTATCCTTGATACATCTTTAACAGAGGGGGTAGTAACAGAATAATAATGTATATACTGAACCTTTTTGGTGATAGGGAGAGGATATGCATTCGAGAAATAAATTGAAGTGGGATCCAGTAAGACTCTAGTTAGGTCCTGTTGGTTGGAACTATGAAAAGGTGGTAAAGAACAGATGCTGAGGATAGCAGCGAGTGAGCAGGACCAGAGTCACCCTAAGCCAGCATTCTGCTCCAGAGGACTGAGCAGTGATGCTGCTGTTACTGATGAAGAGAAAGAAGGGAAAGAACAGTCTCGGGTTATAATGTGATGGTTGGGAGTGCTAGTCTAGGCCTCTGGCAGGCATTTGGAGGTATACAAAGCACACAGAGGAGCTGAATTAAAGATCAGGATTTAGGTCACAGCATATAGTGGTCATGAAGCCACGGATTTAGGTGAGACCGAGCAGTTAGAAAATAGTCACCCTTTCCCAGTCGAAATAGAGATCTTTTAGAGATGGCAAGTTTTTCCTCTGAACTCCTTGATTATGATTTCCACATTATTTAGCTTTTTAAATGTCTTTTAAAATTCTAGTTATTCATAGGTTGTTTTCTGTTTCTAATACATTATTATCATGTTCTCAGAAATCTCTTGGTGACGTGAGGTCCTATGCAAGTGTCCTGTTGATGTTGCTCATGTTGTACACTGACAGTTCTGGCTTCTCTTTCTTCACTGTTCGCCCGTGCATCTCAGTTATACATTTATCTCCTTTTGTGCCAGAGAAACCTGGAGAGAACAGGTGGCTGGCTGGTGTTAGTGGGTCTCTGTTGGACTAACGAGGGCTCAGCCTAGACCATAGGTAGAAGCCAGTCAGGGGAGTTTCTTTCATGGTAGAGTATGGTAGAGATTTTCCTCAGCGGGCAGAGAGAACATTGAGGGCTTTTCTGGGTAGAGATTGTGACAGACCATGGGTTCTGTTTTAGGAAGGTGACTAACAGGACTGTGAAAAGGTGAAGACAGGGATTGGAGGTAGAAACCAAGCAAGCCAGAGAGGAGACTGTCGCACTAGCTCAGTGAAAGATGTTAGGAATCAGGTATGGTTGATGTCAGTGGCAGCAGCGGTAACAGCCAGTTGCCGAAGACCAATAAATAGTTCCTAATGGCTGCATGTGGAGAAGGAGAAAATACCTGAAGCTGTGACTAAGAAAATGGCAGTAAAATGACAGAAATGAAGTCTAGAGCAGTTTTTATGAAGTATGTCAACTTGAGGCGTGTAAGTGCTTACAGCCTATATTGTGTGATTGGAAGAAGAACAGAAAAGGTAGTCTATAAGATGATTGACAACTGAAGGGCTGACTGATGGATGAAACCTGAGTGGTGAGCATATTCTCTGAGGGTGAGTATGGAGTAGGCAGAGCACAGGTAAAAAAATTAAGTCTTGGGGTCCATATTAGGTTGCTGGAGCAAAGATGAGGTGAGTTTCATTGCATTAGTATATAAAGTGCTTTTGAGTTCTGTAATATTAGCTGATGAGATTTCCTTCCCTCTGCTCTCAGCGTATGTTACTGTGAGCCTGTCACCTTCCTCAATGGCCCATCTCTCCGTCCACAGCACACTTGTTTTTCAGATACCGACGCTGGCCCCACGTGGCGCTGTCTTTAGCATCTCGGGCTGTACTTTCTATACAGTGAAACCATAACGTGAGCTAGATGAGCTAATGAAAGTTTGTAGTAGCCATATTAAGAATATGGTAGATATTAATTGTAATGTATTTTATTTAATCTGATATAATCAAAATTATTTAATATATAAGACTTAATAAGGTAAGGGCAAAAGTACACTCTCACCCACACCCCACACCCCCTTTAAACTTTAAAGTCTCTCTCTGTTCCTCTTGTTTTGGTGATTCCAGGGTTCAAACCCAGGCCTCACACATGCTGTGTTTTGCCACCGTGTCACATCCCAGCCCTATCTTGTGTTATTTTCTATTTTAAAGAACTTTGCATATCTCAGGTGTTTTTTTTTTTTTTCTTTTTTTAAGCCAGGTTTTCTCTGTGGCTGAAGACTCAGCCCTCCTGTTAGCCTCCATGTGCCAGAATTTGACTGTAGGAAGCCCTGTGCCTGGCTCCCTAGTCAGTGTGGCTGGTCACTGTCCTCCAGGGCAGTCCAGGTGTAAGGCTCAGAGACTAGTGAGGTGACTTGCGCTCCAGCAGCCTTCATTTCTCAGGGAAGAACAGAATCCCTGTGGGAACATGCAGTGTTCAGTGTTCAGCTTGCAGTGTGTGCAGTGAGGCCTGCTCAGAAGGGCTCTTTCGGGGTCTGAGCTCTGCCTTAGAAGTCTTCATGTTTGCCTGCCTTGCAATAGAAACCTTTGCCTTCTGATTTAATTACAGTTAAATACTTCAGGGGGTTTATTGTCATTCTCCTATAACATAATCTTCCTAGTAAGCAAGCAATGTATAATTGCCTTTATTGACTTTATCTTTCTTCTCTCCCTCTCTCTCTCAAGTGGGGGTATGCACCTGTGGGATGGGGAGAGCCCAGAGGTTGACAGCAGGTGTCCCCCATAGCTCTCTCCTTATTTTTTCAGATAAGCCCTCTCATTGGACCTGGAGCTTGTCGGTTCATCTAGACTGGCTGGCCAGTGAGCACCAGGCCCACCCCATTCCCAGCATCTGGGTACAGACACTCCCCCACAGCTGACTCTGTATAAATGCTCGGAATCAGAATCAGTTCCTCGTGGTGCCTCCACCCTTTTGTTGTGCTCTGTTTACGTTTGCTCTGAGGGCCTGCAACTCTGTGTAGCTGATAAGAATCTTGAGTTCTTTTGCCTTTGGCATGCTATTACTGGGGGTTTGAGTTCCATCAGAGTGGAGACACTCTGATTTTAACTGGTATTTCTTAACACTTCAAAAATCTTCCAAATTACAAAATCAGGTCATAGGTTTTAAAATTCTCTCTCTCTCTCTCTCTCTCTCTCTCTCTCTCTCTCTCTCTCTCTCTCTCTCTTTCTGTGTGTGTGTGTGGTGTGTGTGTGCGTGCGTGTAAGGTAGTGCAGACATGCACAGCCCACAATGTGTCAGTGGAGGTCAGAGGTACCTTAAGGGAGTTCGTTCTCTCATTCCATCATGGAGTCTGGGGCTCATGTTCAGGTGGTTAGGCTTGCTGGATAAAAGCCCAGAGCACAACCTTTGAATACTACTTTTTCTTGGAACTCTTCTAACAGCAAATATGTTATTTTTACATCCTACTAGCCAGTTCTCCAACTCTTCAAGTGCTGATGGGATATCCTGCAATTCAGTTCAGTTCTGATACTGCTTAGGGCCAATGCTGGCAGGGTTAAGGGTTCAGACCCATGAGACCGCCCCAGTTCAGATGACGAGCGAGCTGCTACCCACACTTTTCCTGGCTTGGGTTTACAGTCAGGGCTTCCTGTACTCTGCCTTCCCTTTCAAGGTTTGTGATTCGTGGCTTACAAACTCTTACAAACTACGTCTGTTAGCAGGGATTTTGTTGATTGTTTCTTGTTGTTTTTCTAAAGCACACAAACTGCAGCTGAAGTGTAGAGGTGGAGGGCTGCGAGTGTCAGCCCTGCTGCAGTCAGTGACTCAGAAAGTGGGTGTGTTATGGGAGTTTCATGGTGTAGGCCTTACTGATGAAATCACTGGCCACTGGTAATTGAGCAGTCTCTAGTACCTGTTGCCTACTTAGAAGTCATGGCTTGGTTCTTCTGATGACCGGCTGCTTGCTGAAGCTAAAGGGTCATGTCACCGGCACACCACAGATTCTTGGTCACCTAAGAAACTTGAGGGATTTTTAGATTTATGCTGGGAACTAGAAACAAAGACCAGATATTTTTTGAAAGATGTATTTTTAGTTTTAATTATATGTATGCTTGTATGGGTATGTATACAAAAGCATAGTTGTCTGCGGAGGCCGGAGGAGGGCTCAGGTTACATGAATGGAGCCGCCCAGTGTGCTGCTGGGGACTTCCTCTTACCCACTGGGCCATCTCTCCAGCCCCTCAGATATTTTTTTAACTATACCACAATAACACTTACTAATTAGATTTTTAGCATTTTCTTTTTTAAACATGGTGTCAAAAGCTTGGTGGTAAACTTCCCAAAGGAAGACATCTAAATTTAAAAATAGAAAAATTTAAACAGATTAGAATTAGGCAAGGTGGTGGGTGCCTATATTCCAGACATCTGGGAGGTAGGGGCAGGAGGGGAATTGGTTCAAGGTCATCCTTGAAGGATGTCAGATGCCCTGAAACTGAAGTTACAGGCCATTGTGAGCTGCCTGACAATGGGTGCTCACAACCCAGCCAGGTCCTTTGTAAGAGCACCAAGTGTTCACATAGACCGTCTCCAGCCCTAGCCTACATGTATTCTTTAATACAAAAGTAAATGAGGATGGAAAATATTTATCAAGTTTGCTTGTCAGATATAATTTGGCCATGAGCCAATTAAGGATCTTCCTGTGGGTTTGTTTTTGTTTTTGTTTTTGTTTTTTTCCTTAAGAGTTAAGAAAGAAGGAAAACCTAAGTCAGACAATAGTTTCAGAAATGTTTTCTGGGCATGTGCATATGCTTATGTTTGAGAATATATTACAGTTTAAACATATAGGTTAGGTATTGAATATGGTTGTATTTTTACTTAGAACTTAATATGTAGTGTTTATGTAGTTCCACACATTCCAAGTTGCAATTTTTCTCATCGATTTTGAACCTTTTACATAGTAGATTACTAAACCTTTTTTTTTTTCCGTCAACAGAGATAAAAACAGCAGTGTTTGATGACTGCCGGAAAGAAGGTGAATGGAAGGTAGGAGTGTCATCTGCTCTTTTGTGGGGCTTCAGAATATTGTACTTAGGGTGTCTCCGTAAGGTCACGGGCTTAGATTGTCACTCTCAGACCTTACATTGCCTCTAAGCTGTGTCGCTTGGGCAAGTCACTAACATTTCCTCGTTTACTTGTCTAGAGGACGAGAGTGGTAATCCATCATGCTGTAGTTGCAAATACCAAATGTTTGAACAGTGCTTTATAGCAGTAATTATAATTAATAATCCCATAAATGACAATTACACTCTTGGAAAATTTGATGTAAAATATTACATATACTTAAATGAACAAACTCTGATTCAGAATTGAAATATTTCTTTTTTTTTTACTTGTGTGTAATGTTTACATATATGTGTATTGAGAAAGTAAACCCCTAAATCATACAGCCAAAAGAGGAATTACTGAAGTCTTGTTTGTTGATTATTGTTCATCTTTGACCATCAGCTCTTTCTCGCTTTGTTTTAAGATAATGCTGTTAGATGACTTCACCACTAAACTTCTGTCATCATGCTGCAAAATGACAGACCTTCTAGAAGAGGGGATAACTGGTAGGTGTTGCCACTGCCCATGAAAACTAGAGTATGGGAGCTTTTTAGCTGGTAATTACGCCTTCGAGGAGTTTTTGTTTTTAGAGCTCTAGCCGTAACAGATTTGTCACTTCTCGGTTGTGAGATATGGAAGTAAGTCTAGTATTTCTAGAAATCCTGACCATATAATATTTATGTTTTGATATTTATGAATAAAATGATTTGTTACTTATTGCATGTTCAGTTTGCATTTACTATTATAATAGCATGGGTTTTTTTTAAAAAAGATTTATTTATTTATTTTTATTTTATGTACAGTGGTGTTTTGCCCTGAAGCTAGAGTTATAGATAGTTACATTTTGTGTGTGTGTGTGTGTGTGTGTGTGTGTGTGTGTGTGTGTGTGTGTGTTGTCACAGGACAACCTACTGGTATTAGTTCTGAGTTAATTCTTTCTTTTTACTGGGGGGAATCCTGGGAATCAAATTTATGACATCAGGCTTAGCACTAGGTTCCTTTACTTCCTGAGCTCAAGAATTATTTTACTTTTTTATACACTTAGCTTTTTCTGGCACATTGACTGCTTTTCTGTACTCTTATGCCCAGCTATAAAGGTCTCTTGGGTTGCAGGGATAACTTCTCAGGTTAAGAGCACTAGCTGCTCTTCCAGAGGTCCTAAGTTCAGTTCCCAGAACCTATATGGTGGCTCACAACCATCTTTAACAGAGTCCCATGAAATCCAGTGTCATCTTCTGGTGTGAAAATATGTAGACAAAACACCCATATATATGTTAAATAAATAAATCAATCTTTTAAAAAAAAAGGCTGCTGTCTCCCCCCAATTCCCATGCTGACACAACCCCACATGTAGTCAGGCTCAAAGAAGATACTTTTTTATTTTTAGGATTTATTCATTTAGCAAATGAAAAAACCTCAGTATATAAAAATGTGTTTAATATTATTATTATTAATGTGAAATACAATGATGTTTATTTAAAAATATTTAAACTTTGGTTCATCAAATAACCTTTTCTGTTATTTTTTTGTCAGTTATAGAGAATATTTATAAGAATCGTGAACCTGTCAGACAAATGAAGGCTCTTTATTTTATCTCTCCAACATCAAAAGTAAGTATTTCCACTCTTGAGAGTGAGTTTTGGGGCCGGAGTGTAGCTCAGTGGTAGTGTGTGCTTTCACATGTGTGAGACTTATGGAACCTTGATCTTAAGAGTTTTATTTTAGACGTATGGTAGTGTTTCTGCTTTGCTGTGTGGCGGTACCCACGGCGGCCAGGCATTAGCACCCTGTGACTGTAGTTAAAAGCGAGTATAGGTGCCTGGTCCTCTGCAAGGGCAGCATTGCTTGTAACTGCTGGGCTGGCTCTCCAGCCCCTCACCCTTGATCCTGAATCACACAAGCACAAACAAGTTTCTTTTTTTTTTTTTTTCTTCTCGGATCACACTTTATTGGAGTTACAGCTCAGTTGTGAAGTGGTGGAAAGAAGACCAACAAGTTTCTTTACTAAGAGTTTAATATGCCTTAGTAGGAATACCTGCTTTGCTTACGAGTTTTTCTCTCATGTTTTGTACTCCTCCAGTAAGAATATATAAGGAAAGATTTCCTTTATCCTGTCATGGGAAAGCAGAGTTAATGATATAAAATAGTTTTTTTGCGGCATTTGAGATTCACATAACTCCTATTGAGCCTTCATTTTGGAAGAGATGGAACTGTAGATAAATAAGGCTTTTTAAAAAATAGTTTTTAAAAAGATGTATTTATTTATATTTTATGCATATGAGTGTTTTTTCCTACATGTACTTATGTGCATTATATGCATGTGTGGTACCCATGAAAGGCAGAAAAGGGCATCAGATCCCTGGAACTGGAGTTATAGGCCATTGTAAACTCCTCCCCTCTCCCATGGGTGCTGGGTCCTCTGGAAGAACTGTGAGCCTCTGAGCTGCCTCTCCAGTTTTGAGTTTTGAGCAGTAGTCTTGGTGACTTTCCTCTTGTATACATGTTTAGGTATAGATTTATGTGTGTTTATATATATCTTTATGTCAAAGAAATTTTTCAGGGTTTTTTTTTTTTTGACAAATATGACTTGCTTCTTGAGCCAAACTTCAAGTGTAGTATTGGATTCATTTTTTCCTGTGTAATATCTTGGTTTTTGTTTTTGAGACAAGTCCTTACAATATGTTCTAAGCTGGCCTGTAAGTCATTATTTATAGTGATTTCAGGCTGGTCTTGAACTCACAGACTCCTGGTTCATCCTCCTCAATGCTAGGATTGCAGATGTCAGCCACCATGCCCAGCTCTCTGTAATGTTCACTCCCACCTCTAACTCTATGTTAGATATTAGAACAGCAAGCAAACAGAAAACCAGTGCACAGATACACTTGCATAGTGACTGCTAGAAGCATAGTGGTTTTTTAATGATATTTTATAATTTATCCATTATATAGTAAATGCTACAAGAAAAAAATTCATGACTGGAAAACACCATGTCTAGTTGAGTATGTGGTTCATGCCTTTAATTCCTTGGAAGGAGGAGGAGATGGATCTCCGTTAATTTGAGGCCTACCTGGTCGACATAGCAGGTTCTAGGCCAGCCAGGGCTACACAGTAAGACCCTGTCTTAGAAAAGAAAAGGAAAGGAAAAACTTACTACTTTTCACCTAGCAAATTGTCAAAAGAATTATGCATACTCTCTCTCCCTCCCTCCCTCCCTCCCTCCCTCTCTCTCTCTTAGTTATTCAAACCATCTAATGAAACAAATCTTGACATATCCTCTTAGGAATTATCAGTATAAGAAAATGAATTCACCATTTTCAAGATACTTTTTAAAATGTTCTGTTTGAAGTAAGAATAAATGGTTAAACTAAAATGTTAAGAATAAATCGATTAAATTCTGAGAATTGATAAAAAGTAGTATAAAAGACGATGTAGCCATTAAAAATAAAGTTTATAGATTTAATGACTTAGGAATTCATTTTTAATCTTTAGTGGTAAAAAAAGAATCACATTCCATATTCAGTAAAGTAATAGAGAGTTCAGAGAAAGCAGTGCCTGACATGACCTCATTCCTACCCACAGCCAACTCAGCGTCTCTTCTCACTCTGATTAGTGTCCTGCCTGTAGGCTCTACCGGCCACTATGCAAGTGAGGCCTGGAGTCTTGGGAGCGTTGCCGATGATGTCGTCTGTGCATTCACATTACCTTCTCGCTTGTTGCAATACTGTGTTGCCTTAATAGTTACCACTGGCTGGGGAAATAGTTATCTTTAAAAGTCAGTTTGGAAGTTAAACTTTTAGCCAATAAGAGCTTATTTTATAAAACTTGGGTACTTAAAAGCTAGCTATTTAAATCACTTTTAAATAAAATATGTGTTAACATCTCATTTCTTTTTAAGTCTGTAGATTGTTTCTTACGAGATTTTGGAAGTAAATCTGAGAACAAATATAAAGCAGCATATGTATACTTCACCGACTGTAAGTGCCTTTTAAAAGTTATCACCTCGTTGTTTAACAGCCCATTGATTTTAGAGTGTCTGCTTTTTAGTTTACGTGGATGAGTGTTTTGGAATCTTAATCAAACTTCTAGTTATCAGAAAGAAGCCCACGGGAAGATATCAAAGATAATAATAGCCTTTTGTTTGGTATATTTTATGGGAGACACTATCTTAACATATTTTTTCCCATTGTATACATTTACATGGAAAGCAGAAGATAGGAAAGAAGTCCTGAGACATTATGATTTATGTTCTGTTACATAGCTATATTTCAGTAAGAAGTCTGAAGCTGGGCAGTGGTGGGCACCTTTAATCCCAGCACTCAGGAGGCAGTGGTGGGCACCTTTAATCCCAGCACTCAGGAGGCAGTGGTGGGCACCTTTAATCCCAGCATTCAGGAGGCAGTGGTGGGCACCTTTAATCCCAGCACTCAGGAGGCAGTGGTGGGCACCTTTAATCCCAGCACTCAGGAGGCAGTGGTGGGCACCTTTAATCCCAGCACTCAGGAGGCAGTGGTGGGCACCTTTAATCCCAGCACTCAGGAGGCAGTGGCAGGTGGATGTTTGTGAGTTCAAGGCCAGGACAGCCAGGGCTACACAGAGAAATCCTGTCTGGGAAAAACAAAAGCAGCAGCTGTTAGTCCCTCTGTTTCGTGCCTTGTGTTGACTGTCTCTGTCTGCAGAGCAGTGTGCTTTATAAAGTCCACCTCTATATGTAAGGATATGATTGTATCCTGGGGTAATTTATTCAAAAAGACTAGAGACTTACAGACCTGTGCTCTCCCCTCAGTTTGCCCAGACAGCCTCTTTAACAAGATAAAGGCATCCTGCTCCAAATCAATAAGAAGATGTAAAGAAATAAACATTTCCTTTATTCCACAAGAATCTCAGGTACTTGTGATTTTTATTTTTTAATTTTGCTCATGGATTTTCAGAATTAGTTTTATGAGCTTGTTGCTAAAGCATGGTCTGAAGATGTTTTCTGCATTTCTTAGTAAATGTTATGTCTAATCTTCAAGTAGACATTCCCATAGTAAGAGAAGAAACGTGAACAAAAATGGAATACAACATTAATAATGAAAAGAGGGGCTTATATTTTTTATCTGGCTAGGTGGTGTATGGTTTTACCTAACAAATACTGGGATTAAATGTCAAATACATTTAATACCTGGATTTATCTAAGTTTAATTGATATGGAAAATGATGAGAATAAAAACATAATGAAAATACATGTGACATACTGCCAAATTTAAACTTTAAGCTAGGAGCAGAGCATGTCATCATAATGTTATTTCAGGGCAGGTGTGATAGAGTGTGTCTGAAATACCAGCACTGGGGAGGGAAGGCAGTAGAGCAAGGCTATCCTGGTCCTCAGTGAGACTCTGTACCAGCTGGAGATTGCTAGATTCAAGGCAGTCTTCTGTGACTAGTCTCATTTGAGAACTATGAAAGAGATACAAAGTATTCAAAAGTTGTATCAATTAGGATTAGGTCAACTGAGTAAAGCAGGGAAATGTAAACTTTCAGTGGCCACAACTGTGTGAAAATGTATTTCTCTATAAAATGTCAGAAAATGAGCTTTATAAATCTTATAAATCTGTAAGATTTGTCGGGAGCCTACTCTCTTAGGCATTTCCTTCAGGGGCTAGATGATTATAGAGTTACTATATTCCTAATTGATGTAGCAGGATGATAAAAGAGTATAATAAGAATGAAATAAGAATCTTTACTTATACTTTTTTTTGCTAAAATTTAGTCCCATAACTGCACTGGAAAATTGAAGCATATGGAAAATTGAAAATGTCTTAGAAAGGCATGCATAGCTGTACTTTCCAGTGAGCTAGTTACTATAAAGTAAGGGAGACATATTTGTTGAAGACACAAGTCACAATCAGCCACAAAAGGAGTGTTTACTAGGAGATTGGGAAAACATTTGAAAAATTAATAGAATTTTACATGGTAGCAACTAAAAGCCAAATTCTAAGGGGGTAAGAATAAACTGAATGCAAAAATACAGAAGCAGAAAGATATGGGGAAAATAGGAATATGGGTCACAAGGAGTGCTGGTATAAGAGATAGTCTTTCCATACGCTGGCTGAGACTGTATGCTACAGGCCGCTCCAGCTTCTTCAAGATAATAGTTACGATGAGCTAGTGCAGAAACCTTTGGATGATCCTGAAGTTTAAGGAAAAGTGGAGTCTTGGAAGTCTCTATGAAGTCATTGTCATTGGCTGGGGTTTACATCATCTGTATTCTGGGATCTCAGCTGAGGAAGGCGGTAGAGATGTAATCAGGAAAACAAACGGTGTTGGAGCTAAACAATTTTCTGTTGTGGGGATTTGTTTGGTTTTAGTAGGTTCTGGTGATTGACCCCAGGGCCTTGAACATGTCAGACAAGCATTCTACCACTGAGCTATTCTGCCCTAACGTTAACACTCATTCATGTTAACGTATGCGTGCTCTCTCTCTCTCTCTCTCTCTCTCTCTCTCTCTCTCTCTCTCTCTCTCTCTCACACACACACACACACACACACACACACACACACACACAGAGTTCTTAGAGCTTCTTGCATGATCCATGTCTCTTCTACTCATCATCCGGACATCAGTGGGTGGAAATATGTTCCCATAGGGCAGTGCCTCTCAACCTCCCTGATGCTGGGACCCTTTAATACAGTTTCTCTTCTTGTGGTAGCCTCAACCATACAATTATTTTTGTTGCTACATAAGTGTAATTTTACTACTATTTGGAATTGTATTATAAATATCTGTTTTCCAATGGTCTTAGGTGACCCCTGTGAAAGGGTTGTTCCACAGGTTGGGAGCTGCTGCCATAGGGAGAGGTCTCAGGGATGGGATGGGAACGTTTCTGAACAGATGGCATTACCTACCGCAGTGAGTTAGTATACTATAAAGCACTAGAAGGTTCACGTCCAGGGGCTGGTTGGTGTTTAACACAGCAGTTGAGCCTTTGAGAGCAGGGACCCTGGCTTGGCACACTGGACTTCATTCAGTGGTGGTCAGGCTGCTGCTATTGGTAGTTGGTTATGTTCAGAAAGTAAATGACTGAGTGAAACAAAACAAAACAACAAAGATGCTATTTGTAACTTGTTACATAAAAACAAAAAAACACAGAATGTTATTTGTAACTTGTTACATAAGCTATATTTGTTATCCGTTCCCACACCCAATGCCTTATCTAAGCTGAGCACGATTACACTCACTATTTTTGAAAGCCCTAAACTTAGTTTACTGGGAAACTTTCAACTCCTGCCTGTGTGTCCCTGAAATAACACAGTAATAAGGGGCTGCCCCTCAGTGCCTGGGTCGCTGTTAGCTCAGTCAGTGACTGTTCCTGAGATCTCATATTTATGTTCAGTCTTTTGTCTTTCACAGTGACTTGTGATTGAGGAAGAAAATCTGTGATTCTAAACTAAACAATTAAAGAGATGTATATCAGCCTTGAGAAGTTTCTGGATTGTTCTGTACTAGGTTAAGATTTTTTTTAAATTTTCCTTCTGTCAGGCATCAGATATCTTTTTCAGTTTGATACTTGCTACTTCAGAATCCTCTCTCTGTTGCACAGACTGTAGAATGCAGTCACTACAATCTGTATCTGAAACGATACTTGAAGGGGTGAGGCAGGCTACACAGGAGGCTGGCACAAGAGATGCATGCAGGGCAGGAGATGGGCAGTGAGATCTGAGCAGGAGAAGACAGCCACCGGGTCAGGAGCTCTTGGCCTCCAGTGGCCCAGCCTCAGCTGCCGTTCTCTCGATACGCCTTTAGAGTCAAGTTTCTAGATTGACAGTATAACTTTTTTTGACCTAATTAGGTTTATACTCTTGATGTACCAGACGCGTTCTATTACTGTTACAGTCCAGAACCTAGTAATGCCAGCAGGAAGGAAGCGGTCATGGAAGCGATGGCCGAGCAGATAGTGACAGTGTGCGCCACTCTGGATGAGAACCCTGGAGTGAGGTATAAGAGGTAAGGTGCGTGCGGGCAGCCTAGAGCCACTGCTCTTTGTGATCGCTTTGCAAAGCAGGGTTCCCGGTGCAGTGCCAGGCTCTGGAGAGGGAGGGTTGGAGGCATGGGCTTCAGATCAGTGACCAACAGCCTCTGAAACTGAGTTCCACACTGAAATTTGGTTTTATTTATTTATAGAAAGTTTGTTTGTTTGTTTTATCCATTTAAGGAATGCTTGGAGGACTGTTTCTTTGCTGTAATCTTGGCATATAATAGTATAGCATTACATTTCCACCAAATTTAAATGGCTTTATTATCTGGACACTTGTTACAGTATCTAAACATTTCTAGTATTTGATCCAGTGGGCATTTTAAATACATTTTAGAATTTTTTAAAATATTTATTTATTTAGTATGTATACAGCACACAGAAGAGGGTACCAGATCTCATCATAGATGGTTGTGAGCCACCATGTGGGTGCTGGGATTTGAACTCAGTTCCTCTGGAAGAACAGCCAGTGCTCCCAACCTCTGAGCCATCTCTCCAGGCCCCCTAGAATTTTTTTTTAAAGAGATGAAGTCCAACTTTTATAATTCATACCTTATTTACTTGTTTCTTTATTTTAAAAAATGAGGTTTACTATAAAGTACATTCATTTTATTATAAAGTTTGTTAGTTCTTTCCAATATGAATAGTAGCCAGTTGACCCTCCTGTGAAAAACAGCATCGGCAGTGTCACACAGCCCCTGTTCTTCCTGGGACCTCCCTGGCCCTCCCCAGAGCAAACTGCTGCTCACCCTTGACATGCTATATGTGATCATAGGATTTTGGTTTTTTCATAGTTTTTTGTTCAATGTTACTTTCTAAAAGACACCCATTGTGTGTGTTGTTGGTCACTTTGGGCTTTAATCCACACTCTGCTATGAGCCATGTTTAACCTGATCTTAGAATTTGTAATTATAAAATGGGAATGGTGATAATAGCTTCCTCACGGATCGCTAGACTGAAGGAGTTACACTGCGGCTGGTGTGGCGAGTGTCTGCTGACTTTTCCTCCTCCAGCAGGTTCTTTATCTGAATATTGGCACATGTCCAGTTGATTGGTGAACCATTTCATTGCATATTTATGTATTAGTGTATTCTCCATCACTCTTAATGTAAGCATTTTAAATGTGCTGTTGGGAGCTGGCAGGATGGCTCAGCAGGTAGAGGGCTTGTTACCAAGGGTCTGATACTCTGAGTTTGAGCCACAGGACCTACATGATAGAAGACAAGAAATGATTATCACAAGCCATCCTCTGACCTCTAGATCTGCATTGCTTTGTGCTAGTGTCCACAAATAAATAGACAAATGTAAAAAATAATACAAATCTACTTTAATTATTGAAGCAGTACAATCTCTTTAACTCAGATATCACCAAACAAGCTTTTTACCTTGCAAATTAGAAAACTTGTAAATAATATACTAATTACAATCTGAGTTTAGTGGGGCTGGGGTAAGTTGTTTGCGTCTTGCTGGAGTTTAGTGTCTTTTAAGCTTCTACTATGGAAGGTTGGTTATGCTCAGAAGTGAGTAAGCATAAACCGTTTTATAATCTAATAGTTTGTGTTCAGACATGTTTTGGTTTTCTAAAAATATGAAATAATAGCCATTGCTTTAAGAATTCTGGGACTGGGAGACGGCTCCATTGGTTAAATACTTGCTGTACAAGCATGAAGCTCCCCAACATCACACAAAAGCTGCCCGCAGTGATGGCACCCAACGTGCGTGTGTCCCACACCAGCACTCAGAAAGTAGCTAGCCAATCTAGGTGGAAGGGTAAGCTCCAGGATCAGTTAGAAGCCCTGTCCCCTCAAAAATAAGGTGAAGGATGACAGAAACAAACCCTATTGTTAACCTCTGGCCTCCACAGACACACAGATGAGTACTTTTGCACATATACATGCCACATAGATCATAAATACACAGAGTCTATCTGTTCTCTAACAGAACACTACTTTATGCTATATAAACGTTCAAGATAAATTCTAAAATAAAATTATTTTCTAATTATTTTCAGCAAAAAATATAAAAATCATTCTTTGTAAATGTGCCTTATTTTTAAAATTTAAAGCCAAAAGATTCTTAAACACTTTAACAGCCTCATATGAGGACACCCCCGCCCCATTTTTCAGGTTAGTGTGCTGGTTGAAGATTATTTTCCAATATTTTTCTTGTAGGTTTAGAAAATATACTACTCCACTTACTGATCATGAAGTTACAATTTAAAGTATAATCCTACTATTCTTATTTTTATTATTAAATATTTATTTACTTTATTATGTGTTTGTACCTGCATGAATTTATGTGAAACACATGTATGCAGTTACCCTAGAGGCCATAAGAGGGACTGGCAGTCAGCCACCCCATGTAGGTTCTAGGAACAAAACCCAGGTCCCCTGCAAAAACAGTAAGCACTTTAAACCATTGAGCCATATCTCTACCCAGTGCTACAAACTTATAAGACAGAGTATACAAGAATTTAATTATTGGCTATTCTGGAAAACTGAGGAAAACAGTATGAGGAAATACTACACTGCTACTAGGAGGTATAATTGGCACTTCTTTTGGAAAGCAGCTTGAAAATGAATATACTCTCATATTCTGCTGCGCAGGACTCATACCCTCGTATGCAGTGTACCTAGAGAAATGTGTACATGGGGAAATGTGCCAAGCATATTTGTTTCCATGTTGTTTATAATGGTATGAAATTGAGAATGGTTTCAGTGTTCATCTATGTTTGGGAGAATGACTATGTAGAGTCCAGTGTGGCGATGGAGGGAGGGAATATGGGAACAGCAACTTTATATGTAATATTTTATTTCTTCATATTAAAATATCTGGAGCACGTGCTAAAGCTATGGCAATTTTGTGATATGCTTGGTATCTGAAGTTTTTCATGTTTGTAAAATTTTGCATTTTATAAACATAAATTTACAAAATGTTATTTTAGAATTTAACTTTATACTATTGTAAAGTGTGTCCTGAAAGATAATTGTTAAAACATTTTTTCTATTTTTAGTAAACCTTTAGATAATGCCAGTAAGCTCGCACAGCTGGTGGAAAAAAAACTTGAAGACTACTACAAAATAGATGAAAAAGGCCTAACAAAGGTAATTTATAAACAGCAAAAATGACTCTACATAAAAATCTGTATTTCTTTTATAATCAAAGCAGCCGTTTTTGTTGGTTCGTTTGTTTGTTTTTTCTAGTATTGATTTGGGGATAATTGGGATGGATCTGCAGTTCTGATTTGAGAGTCCTTAATGGGAAGGAAGCCTTAGTAGATACTGTGGATTGGCGGTGAGCATAGAGAGAGGCAGGGACTTGGAGGTCAGCAGCGGATCCACATCTTGGCTCTGCCATAGAATCAATAATTGCATTAATTAAGGCATCTTCTCTGAACTAAATCTTTGTCTCTATGAGGTGGAAATAGTAATGCCTATTTTTAAGCTAATGAAAGGATTAAATGAGTTAATGTCTATGGAGTCTCTAGAATGATGCCTTCCACTAAGTTAACATTTAATAAATGCTAGGATTCCAGTGTTACCAGCTCTGCAACCTTGAGTTATTTATCTATAGTGAATGAGATATGTGTGCCTTACTTGGTTGGTATGAGAACTAGGTGAGGTAACAGCTAAGCATTTTGTACATGTAAGAGTAATAAGTAGCAACCTTTGTTATTGTTTTCTAAAAATAATGTGATGTAATCAAAGGCTGAGGTTGGGATCTGGGCATGCCAGCATGTAGAGCTGGAGAAGGAAGAGCCTGAGGAAGGAGATGGACAGGTAGTGTCAGAGACAGGAGAGCCATCTCACAACAGCTAGCGAGTAAAGGCAGGAACTGCCTGAGTTCAGAAGAGGAGATGGCCAAGGAAACCACTGATTGGCTGGTCTGTGCAGTGAGCAGCTTAAAAGGAATACCCAGAAAACAGTGACAACACAGGCTGGGGCTGTCTTACCGTAAGCCAGGCTTAGAAGGCATTGTACAGGACGAGGCCCCGGAGCTTCAAGAATGACGAGAGCACAATTAAAGCTAGTAATAATATAATACTATTTCATATTGCAGGAGTAACAAGGTTCTTTGAATAGATACATAAAAGGGCAAAATTCAGGGTTGATGTGAATGGAAGATGTCAGTTTAGAAGTTACGCTGGTCTCTTGAAAAGTTGGGTCTGGAGAGATGGCTCAGCGGTTAAGAGCACCATCTGCTCTTCCAGAGGACCTGGGTTCAATTCCCAGCACCCACATGGCAGCTAACAACTGTCTGTAGTTCCAGTTCCAGGCAAACACCAAGGCAAATAAATAAATAAATAAAGTTTTAAAAAAAAAAAAAAAGAAAAGTTAGTGACTTTGCCTTGGAGCTCTAGTGAAGCTTTTATTATTCTGTTATGATGGTACAATGGCTTAATAAACATAGTAGGCAGTGAATAGAGACATTTGTTAAATCGAGGAATTATAGTAAATATCCCTTTAGTCCTGCACAGTTTCAATGGAAAAAAGGCACAGTGCTTGCCCTCTCTCCCTCTCCTTTTCATCCTTTCTTCTGGGAAAGTACGTGTCCTTTCTTTAGTCAGGTACCTTTTTTCAAAGCCCTTCCTGACTCTTCAAGCCAAGTGATACCATGGTCTTTCATATCTCCCAGCTTTTCTGTAAATGCTCAGGGCTGCCTTTTCTTTTGTGTTTCTTCATACTCTCAGCTCATGTATGTTGTATTTCATGGTAATGCATTTAACCTTCACAACAGTCTCACAAGGGAGAGGTTCTGTCACTTTATATAATTGTTACCAAGCGAGTAGTAACATAGGAAAGGTTGAGAAACTTAGCAGAGGTCATAGAACAAGAAACCAACCACAGCTGAACTCAAACCCAGATTTGACTCCCAATTAGTCTCTTTATTCTACCGTACTCATTACTTCACCTCTATTGGGAGAGGGTCAGCTTATGTGGTTTACCTCTGTCTGCTAGTATAAATTCATAGGAAATGATGTCTGCGTTGTAATTAGTTACCTCTTCTTTGACTAACGAGCTAAGGAGTTAGCTACTTTTAAGAGTGAAGTGTGGACACAGATTGGTACCACAGGCCTGTAATCCTAGTTACTTTGGAGGCTGAGGGAGAAAGATCACAAGTGCAGGGCATGCCTGGGGTACAAAGTAAGCTCAAGGCTAGCCCCTCTCAAAATCAAAAGTGAATAATAGCTTAGTGGTAGAGCATCTGCCTAGCATGAAATCCTGGGTTTAATTTCCACTAACACCACCCACTTTACCCTTCAAAAAGGGACTGGAGAAAAATCAAACATTAGCAGTAGAATTTCCAAACATTGGTACTCATTCACTGTTGAGGTTGTTTTTTTAAATTAATGTTAACAGGGTTTTTATTATAATTTATAATCATAGTTTCATTAATATAATCTCTACTTTGGTTGGTTGGTTGGTTTTTTATTTTATTTTATTTTATTTTTCTTTCAAGACAGGGTTTCTCTGTATAGCCCTGGCTGTCCTGGAGCTCACTCTGTAGACCAGGCTGGCCTTGAATATATAGAGATCCACCTGCCTCTTCCTCTTGAGTGCTGGGAATAAAGGCGTGTGCCACCATTGCCTGGCTAATATAATCTCTACACCTAAAATAGCACACTAGTCAAAGGACAAGAGTTGAAGTAGAGCTGACTAATGCTACACTTTGATGGCCTCTTTGTCATGTGGACATGACAGTGTCTGTCTCAGGGGTACCGTAAGAGCTGTAAGGGAGGACCTCTGTGAAATAAAATATGTCTGACACAAAGAACTCAAGTAGTAGTTGCTATTCATCGTTTATATCAGTCTTATTAACTGTGGAACTGAATGGACAAGAAGGTGACTTGGCCAGGGTAGTGGTAGTGTGTATCTGTAGGCCCAGCACATGAGAAACTGGGGAAGCTGGCCAGGCCAGAGCCAGCCTGGGCTAGCTACATAGTGAGATCCCATTTTAGGAAAAGAAGAAAAGAAAGACAGACAATTTAGGGAAAGCTAGATGTTACTTCCTCAAAGATTATTAGAGAACATTACATTGGTGTATGCAACCTCTTAATCCAGTTATGAAAATGTTAGTTGTGTGCTCCTGTTTTCCTACTGTGCCACTCACGGTTTTGTTTGTTTAATATAATTTTACATCTTAAGGCAGTTAACCATTTGTTTTCTTTTATTATGTGTTTTTGTTGAGGGAAAGGATTAAACTTTCATTCAACATTAAAATTGTTAGTAACAATTTTAAATATTGAAAATGTGCTTACATAAAGATACTGAAATTTCTTAAGATAATTTTATCTTGTTATTCTAGGGTAAAACTCATTCCCAGCTCTTAATAATTGACCGTGGCTTTGATCCTGTGTCCACTGTCCTGCATGAACTGACCTTTCAGGCAATGGCATATGATCTACTACCAATTGAGAATGATACATACAAGCAAGTATAAACTGAAGGGCTTATAAAGGGCTGTAGACAGACTGTCTAATGACTTATAGTGGCAGCAGAATCTGAAAGACCTGTAACCGGTTTATTCAGAGAGACCTCTCTCTCTCTCTCTCTCTCTCTCTCTCTCTCTCTCTCTCTCTCTCTCTCGACTATAACCCTGACAAAATGTTCACTCTATAAGCTAATGGGCAGCTTGCTTAAAGCTTTTAAGTGGATTTGCTTCCTTAACTGTCCTGCCACAGAGGTGCATTTAAACAAATTGAATTAGGACTTTTCACTTCCAGAGTAAATGTCAGACCCATTATTATATTTCTTTTTAAAAATTTATTTTTTACATGCATTAATATTTTGCCTACACATATATCTGTGTGAGGGTGTTGGATCCCCTGGTCTGAAGTTACAGACAGTTGTGAGCTGCCATGTGGGTGCTGGGAATTGGATGCAGGTCCTCTGCGAGAGCAGCTAGTGCTTTTATTCACTGAGCCATCTCCCCACCCATTATTATATTTCATATATTATATCCAAAATGATTAAGCTGTTTATCCTAAATCATATACCCAAAAGTGTCTTGTCAATGCTATTGATTTTTAAAAGACACCAAAAACGTAGTACAACAGCTACTTAGAATAGGCACAATTTTACCGTTTGTATAGCTATTGATGTAATCTTTAAGCAGAGATGTTACTTTTAAAGTAAGGGCAAGTAAGTGAAGTGAAATAGCTTTTTTAAAGCCATTTTACTAATCACTTAATTTACACACATGGACACACTCATTGTGCTTTTTGACATCACGATCTTTAAATACAAATGGTATTTTTCAGCCAAGATGTATTTGAGGTGAGGCATACAATACAGCACACCTCTGTAATTCCAACATTTGGAAAGAATCATGAATTTGATGCCAGCCTAAGCTACATGTCAGAATTCAAGCCAGACAGATTCACCACTTGAACACAATAGTAAAAAGGAGTATTGGTTTTATGAAAATGTGTTTATATTAATTTAGTAGAGCTGAGTCCAGTGGTTCAGACCTGTAATTCCAGCTGCTTGGGAGGTTTAGGCAGCAGAATCACAAGTCAAGGCCAGCCTGGGCAGTTTAGTAAGGCCTTAACTCAAAAAAACAAATTTTACATTTAAATAAATAAATAAAAAGAGGGCTTAGTTGTAGAGCAGTTGCCTAGCATATATGAGGCCCTACATTAAATTTATTGTACCACAAAAATGACCTAAGTAATTAATAATAGTTTATTAAATAAATAAATGCAGCTTTTGATAATTATGATACTTTGCAGTTTTTTTTAAATTGTGTTTTTGTTTGCATTCCAGTTATATCCTGATTTTTTTCTCTTTTTTTTTTGTTGTTCTTTTGTATTGTTTATATCAATATTAGCCAGAAAATCAATAGAGCCATTTTTCTATTGTAAAAGTTGTTTTCAGCAGCTTGTTTGGAATTTTCAGATGTATTATCTACACCCCTGTTACCATATAGGTCTTTAAGCTACACTGTTGGGTAGGTTTTGGAAAGAATGTGATATCAGACAATAGAGAATTTGCTTCTGGACGTGGCAGAAGTTTTAGACAGCGCTGTCCTAGTGTTAAAATGTGTTCTCTCCAGGTATGCCAGCTTGAGAGCAAGCAAAGTAGTTCATTTAAACAGGCAGCTGCTAGACCCTCGTCACCAGTGACACAGGTTCAGGGGGAAGACTGACATGGGGTGTGTGTGTGTGTGTGTGTGTGTGTGTGTGCGCGCATCTGAACATGCAGGTAAGGAGTTCTGAGGACAATAACTCCAAAATTCAGCCTGTCAGCCTTCTACTTTTATCCACTGAGCCTGTCCAGAAACTATACCTCTGTGTTGCTAAATCCAAAATCTGGTCTTTTTGGTTCCTTCTTAATTCCTGCTTCTTAGAGTTGGAATGTTCTAGTGTTCAGTATGGGGACTCTGTTTTTATACTTTCAAAAGCACACTTCGTCTCAAGGTTTGTCTGTCATTGGCTCACTGATCCTTCTGCCTTAACTTCAGATTCATATTAACTCCCTAGTGAATATCTTCATTTGAAATGTCTGGTGAGCCTCTTAAGCTTGTGTGTCCACCTGAGTTGCCGGTGGCGCCATCAACATGCACAGTGCTCCTCATAGTGAATATAGCTCCCAGCTTGTAGTTACTTACTTGGGCCAAAATTTCAGTCATGGGCAATCAAAGTTCAAAAACACCCAGTTCAGTAGCTCTTTTAAAGACTTAATTTTCCAAGTGGCTTATAACAACAGAGTTAGTCTCAAGCTCATGATGTTACCCACACTGACCTCCCACACACTGTCTCCCTGCAGACTTCTAACTGATCTCTAGTGCTCTGCTTTTGTCTTTAGGCCCTGCCCCCATCAGTTTTTCTTCAACTCAGAGTAGAAATAAAATCTTAGTAAGATCCAGGTCAGTGCAGCTCAGAGAAAAGGGCAGAGTAGAGTCAGTAGGTCCCCAAGCCTCGCATCACCTATGTCCTTCCACTCTGGTTTCACCCCTATGCTCAGCACACTGTAGGAGGACTCACCACCCTGCTAACCTCCATCACATCTGCCCTCCCAGGGTTGCACTGGATAGCCTTGGCTGGTCTGGATTTCACTATGTAGAGCAGGCACCATCCTCTGCCTCCTAAGTCCTGGGATAAAGGCATGTGCCACCCTGCCTGGCCTCCATTACAAAGTTTTGCTGGAAACAGGAATTTCTGTTTATTCAGACTGTACTTTCCATCTTGGGGACCTCTTTGCATTTACTCTAATGGACTGTTATGTTGGAGTGTTGCCCTCACAGGAATTTCTGCTTATTCAGACTGTGCCTTCCATCTTGGGGACCTCTTTGCAGTTACTCTAATGGACTCTTATTGCCTTGGAGGGTTGCCCTCATGTCACTGGTTTGCTTATATGCCACTTAAATGACGAAGGTATTACATAAGTACACGCTGCTGTTTTGCATGACAAAGGGCCTCCATTTGTAGGTCAGCCTTGTAGTTAAACTTAGCCATTTTATCTTTGGGTATCTGAGACCACATAGGATTGTTTTGTAAACAAAGCCTATAATTTGGGGGTTATAGAAATTACTGCATTTATATACCAGAAATAAACATGTCTTGTCCGTAGTTCAGAACTAAGAAAATGCTATGTAGTCCCTAAGGTGCCTCAGGAAACTGGCATTCTCAAGGACAGTTGGGTCTTTCTCTCCTCCACAAATGGAAGAAGGGCATCTGCATTAAGAGGAAATTACATTGAGAAAATAAGTTAAAAAGCCCATTTCATGGGTTCCAAGAACCTCTTAGATCACTGCTTTCTCCAGTATAATTTGGTAAAGCTATCACAATATTTTTACAGCCATATTAGTTTTTCTCATTTCTTCTTATTCTTTAAAGGAGGTATGATTATAGTGTTGATTAGGAGTGAACTCACAGATGATGTGTTTGTGAATTTTGTGCCAAACACTCCGAGCAGGCTCACTGGAGCAGCAGCTCTGAACAGATGTCTGATGTTCCAACCATGGGTTGTTAGCATACCACAGTCACTTTAGGGGATTAAAGACACAGCCGCTTGGATATTCAGCTTTGCTGTCTGTGGCTTGATGAGCCTTTGTCCTCTCCGGGCTGTCATGTGACTCAGGCTGGCCCTGAGCACTACTGTCCAGGTGACCTTGACTCCAGCCCTTCTAACCCCTACTTTCCAAGTGCCGCTCACTAGCTAGCTACCCAGCTGCTGTTATTCCAAAAGCTCACTGCGGGATGGTGAACTTTCGCTTTGTAAGCTGACGTTCTGCCAAGACTATAAACCTAACATCCAAGAGGAAAAAGACACTTTCCTAAATTTCTAACAGAAGGGTTCTACCTGCTTGTAGCAAACTGAGTCTGTACTTTTCTGTTTGGTTTTCAAAATTGTTTAGAAAAATGATGCTTCACCTTCCTGAGGACGAGAATCCAAAAACGTTCTCCCGGGTCGTTTTAGGTACAGAACAGACGGGAAGGACAAGGAGGCCATCCTCGAAGAGGACGATGACTTGTGGGTCCGGGTCCGGCACCGGCACATCGCCGTTGTGTTGGAGTATGTGAGCCCGTTCTAATTTCACTCTGTAGCTTTAGGGACTGAATTATTAGGACATATTTTATAACTTTTGTAAATAACTAACTTGGAAATTTTTCTCACAAATCCGACAGGGAAATTCCAAAACTTATGAAGGAGATTTCGTCAACAAAGAAAGCTACAGAGGGGAAGGTGAGAGTCTTTGGAAGTGACTGGTAAGGTACATTTTCACTCTTAGATGACGTCTGTCTCATGAGGCCGCCCTCATGTTGATATCAGTCTCACCGTGGAGATGAGGATGACCTTGCACACGAGTACTGCACAGGCCGTTTAACGATGGGGTGTGTGTGAGTGTGTGTGTCTGCCTCTGTGTGTGTGTGTGTGTGTCTGTCTGTCTGTCTGTCTGTCTGTCTGACTGTTTGTCTGTGTGTCTGCGGTGTCTGTGTGTGTGTGTGCCTGTCTGTGTCTCTGTGGTGTCTCTGTGTGTGTCTGTGTGTGTGTCTCTGTGGTGCCTGTGTGTGTCTGTGTCTGTGTGTATCTCTGTGTGGTGCCTGTGTGTGTCTCTGTCGTGTCTGTGTGTCTCTGTGGTGTGTCTGTGTGCCTGTGTGTGTCTCTGTGGTATCTGTGTGTCTCTGTGGTGCCTGTGTGTGTGTGTGTCTGTGTGTCTCTGTGGTGTCTGTGTCTCTGTGGTGTCTGTGTGTGTGTGTCTCTGTGTGTGTCTCTGTGGTGGGTCTGTGTGTGGTGCCTCTGTGTGTGTCTGGTGTGGGTGTGGTATGTGATGTGTGTGATGTGGTGGTCAGGGACAGCTTTTGGGAGTCGGTTCTCTCCCACCCTTACATGGAGTCCAGGGATCCCACTCAGGTTCTTAGGCTATCAGGGAAAGTGCTTTTACCCCTCAGCCACCTTGTCAGCCCTGAAAGGCAAATCATGAACAAAGTTGGAAGTGAAAATTACTGTTAATTTTCTATTTGGGGCCATTCTAACACAGAGAGAAACAGAAACCCATTTCCTCATTTTTTAAAATTAGAAACATTTTTATTTGTGTTACTGCCATTAAAGCTTAGCTTTTTTAAAGACTGTTTAGTCTGCTCCATCAGTGGATAGATGAGAGGTTTGGTTTGGTTTTGTAAGAATCTCACTGTTTTTCCCTTGCTGGCTTGTAGACAAGGCTGGTCATGACCGCAGAGAGCTGTCTGTTCCCAAGGGCTGAGACCGAAGTCCTGTGCACCTTGCCTGCCTAGATAGTTGAGGTTTTTAGTACTGAAGTATAATACATAAATTGAGCGCACATATCTTAATGTATACTAGCTTGTTTTTCTTACATATACACATTTCTATATGCCCTCTCTCTACACTTGACATCCTATCTCTGTTTTAGCTTTCCTTCTGAGAAAACATTGCATTCCACCAGCTATTTCTTCAATATTATGTTTCTCCTTTATTTTTGTTTGTTTGCGAGACAGGGTTTCCCTGTATCGTCCTGGCTGACCTGGAACTCACTCTGTGGACCAGGCTGGCCTTGAACTCACAGAGATCCTCCTGCCTCTTCCTCTGAGTGCAGGGATTAAAAGGCATGGGACACCACTGCCTGGCTTTGCACACAGTCTTAATGTCCTTCAATTTGTTTGAGTTAATTTTTATAGATCCTTGAGTTGGGCATTTAGAGTATTAATTTTTAACTTCTCTCCTACTGTATTTATTTAGAGTTATTTCCTTGTCTGCATTAGCTAAATCCCAGAGGATTTGGAATAGCTTTTTTTCCTCTTTCTTTTGGTTTTGTTTTTGCTTACTTGAGATGTGATCTGGATGTCTGAAGTGTTTCCTTAAATTCAGTTTTGTTTGAATCAGAGAATGCTACCTTATCCTCAGCACTGAGACTCTTCTGAAATTTCTATCCATGCTTAACTACCTAGTTAGTTTTCTTGGCCAGGCTGTGAATGCAGAGGAGGTCTGTGTTCTGGCCAGTTCCCTCCTCTCTGTAACTCTGAGAAGGTAAGTTATGAAACCTACCGAGGCATCCCTGAAGTAGAGGTCCCTGGGGGCCAGGCAGGCTGAGCTCATTGACTGCCTGCTCACCTTCCTCCCTCGGCTGGTTGTCCATTGTCCCGAAGGTACTGTTTTATCTGTCCACAGGGAAGAGTAACTTGCTATCAGCCACTTTCCTATGACAGACTCAGAAGCCCCTAAAGTTCTTCTAAAGCTTTGCTCATTTATTAAATTAGCTAAGTTTATAACACTTAAAAGTTCTGGATTGGAAGCTGTAATGTGGAATAACTGAATTATGGGTTTGCTTAATTTTTTTGTTGTTGTTTTGTTTGGTTTGTTTATTTTCCCTAGACGTCACTTAGTGCTCTCACCCAGCTGATGAAAAAGATGCCCCACTTCCGGAAACAGATGACGAAGGTAAGCACTGGTCTGTGTGAGACACTCTGCCTTTGACTGCTCGGCTGCTCCTGTGGCCGGCTTAGCGGTGTCTCCGGAATCGTTAGTTGCTGGCAGTTGTCCTCCCAAACTTCTCTGTAGATCTGAGAAATGCCCAACCTAATCAGACTAGCCACTGACTTCTCTATCTACGTCATTTGTATTTTTAAAACCTTTTTTAATTTTTTTTTTTACTTAAACAGCTGAACAAAGTAAGTTTAATATTTTTTTAGCCTCATAGAAAAATCCAGTGTGAGATTAATCTAGTTACTGTTTTGTTTGTTTCCACTGCTGGACACCAAATCTTACATTTCCTTAAATTAGATTTAAGATCATTTAAATCCAGATAAACTTACTTTTGTTCCAATCTTTCCCTTCCATCCCCTTCTCTCCTTCTATCCATCTGCCCATTTATCCATCAGTCCATCGGTCTTTGGTAGGGTTGAGTGAAGTCTCGTTCTAGTGCACATTGAACTGGAGCTCACTCCAGCATGGGCCACAAGTCAGACTTGTGGCAGGCAGTCCTCTGACTGGTGAGCCACACGCCAACTTAGCTTTCCAGAAATGGCTATTTTTTCACATTTTATGATGTTGTATCCCAGTGCAGAACACTAATATGAAAAAAGAACCTTTTGCTGTTGTTCTTTAGGGTATCTGTTTTCTTGTCCAAGCTTTCATTGCTCCCAGACTCAGCCCTGTGCTCCGCCTGTGTATGATGCCCCACATCATTTACACTGATTCTCAGTTCCTTTCTTGAGCAGTTTCTCTCTTGCATTTAAATCCATACCATCTTAAAACTTGAATGTTGTGGCTGGAGAGAAGGCTCAGCACTTAAGAGCACAGGCTGCTTTTCCGAAGGATCCAGGTTTCTGATCCCAGTGCCTACATGGTGGCTCACAGTCATCTGTAACTCCAGTTCTGCAGGATCTGATGGCCTGCCCTCTTGTGGCCTCTGGGCGCCAGGCATCCACACAGCGGGCACACAAACATACATGCAGTGAAAACAGACATAACTTTAAAAAAAGTTTAATGTCATCAGTTACACAAAAAGTAATTAAAATGTTATAAATAAATCACTCTCCTCTTTTTTTCAGCAAGTTGTCCATCTTAACTTAGCAGAAGATTGCATGAATAAATTTAAGCTGAATATTGAGAAGCTCTGCAAAACTGAGCAGGTATGGACAGAGCCAGAAACATCACTTGTACATAGATTTCCAGAATGACTTCCTAAGCTAGCATGTAACTGTTTTACTCAGTACGGTGCTGAGCTCCACACAATCACAGATTCTTAGAAGAGGCTAACCTAGGCTTCCTTGCTCAGCTTTGTTGTTTCTATAACAAATACCCAAAATGATAAACTTTAAATGAGAAGAGGCTTATGTTGGCTCATGGTTTTGCTTTGGTGCTGGGGCACTCTTGGTTGAGAACACTCGAGGTTTATGATCAGTCATCTTCACTGCTTTTAGGCATGTGCACATTGTAGCAGGGTTATCTGGTAGAAAGAAGCCAAGAGCTAGAGAGAAGGACAGCAGTTCCACTGTCCCCTTCAAGACACAACCCAAAGACCTGAAGACCTCTAGCTCCTGCTCATCCCAGAAGCACCAGAGGACAAAACCTTATCTCATGGTCCTTTGGGGTCATCCCAGATCCAACTGTAGGCCCACCAACAATGACAGCCTGGCCCTCCTACTCTGTGATCTTGCAGGTTGGGCTGTGGAATGCTTTAAATTATTGAAGCATCTTTTCAAGGCATTCTTGGGGGTACAGTGCAAGTGTATCGTCCCACAAAACTCTACACAGCACATTTTTGTTTTGATATACATATATATTCATATTTATAATTCCTAAGATGTTTATCACATTAACAGAAATTGAATACAAGCTGCATGTACTAGTAACTATTCTGTTAGGAACATTACAAAGGTAAAAAGCACAATTAATTTTGCTAATTTGCCCTAACTGAATATGTCCACACTATTGTTTCAATGTGTAATTAATATTAAAAACTGTTAATGAGATATTTTCTGTTCTTTCACAAGTATTCAAAAATCCATTGTTTTGTATCCAGAGCATATCTTGACTCAGATTGAGCACATCAGAAGTGCACATGCCCTCATTTGTAGTGGCTACCACAGTGGCTAGCTCAGAGCCATCATTTTCTTTCCCTCTGATTTGCTTTATGACCTTTTATATTTTGTACAATGAATAGTTTGCAGCTAACATTCACATTTCCTGTGAAATATTTTCAGTTATGTTCCACCAAAATTTGACAGTTTACTAATAGATACTTTGAACAGAAAAGTCAGTTTGGATGTAGACCTGTCTGCAATTTGCTGTCTTTAAGGACCTGGCGCTTGGAACAGACGCGGAAGGGCAGCGGGTGAAGGACTCCATGCTGGTGCTCCTCCCGGTACTGCTGAACAAAAACCATGACAACTGCGACAAAATTCGGGCGGTCCTGCTCTACATCTTCGGCACTAATGGTAATGGAAAGCCTACTCATTTCTAGGAATGTATTGAAGTATTAACTCTAAAATCACTTAGATTCTCTTTACACTTCATCATTATGTATTATGTACATGTATGTGGTGGAGATCATACATGTCATGGCCTGTGTCTGGAGATCATTTTATATCCACATTTTAGCACCCACTAACACTGACCAGTACCCACATAGTACCTACTCTGTGGTCTTGCAGTTTGGGTACGTTTTGAGGGTCTGTTTTCTCTTCCCACCATGTGGGTTTCAAGGACCGAACCCAGGTTACCAGTCTTGTCAACAAGCGCTTTTACTCACTGAGCCATCAACATAGCCCCCAAGTCACATGTTAATAAATAGCTTGGTACTCACCGTGAGGATATCTTAGAAAACCCCAAACCAAGTACGTGCTAGTTAAGGTGAATACAAAGAACATAGGAAACTGGGGGAGACTAGGGGGATATAAGTGTGCTTTTGTAAAGCGTTAGTCCTTGATTAACTACTGCAAACCTAGATTAGTTACAGTATCAGTTATCTGACTTACACCCCTGCCTTTACTGCCTTAAGGAACAACAGAAGAAAACTTGGACAGACTGATCCACAATGTAAAGATAGAAGATGATAGTGACATGATTCGTAACTGGACTCACCTTGGTGTTCCCATTGTTCCCCCCGTAAGGAATTTGTGTGTGTCTGTGTGTCTGTGTGTGTTAACTACTTCTGGAGTTGGACACATTGCCATTGCACCATGAGGACCTTGCATTAACTACTTTTTTTTTTTATGGGAATCTTAGAGACATTCCTCATTTCATCTTACAGAATCTGATTATGAAGTAAGCAGTTGGGGTTTTTGTTTTGTTCCTGTTTTGATTTTCTGAGACAAGGTCTCATATAGTCCAGGTTGGCCTCAAACTTATTTTGTAACTGCAGATAACCTTAGCCTCCGATGTCTACCTTTCAAGCCATGGCTCACATGTGCGCTCCCACACCCAGTGTGCGTGTTGCTGGGAATGACTAGGCAAGCGCTCTTACACCTGAGCTACATACCCACCCCTAATGTTTCTTTTCATAGATAATGTAAATAAATAATATTCTAGTGAATTTGTATTTTTAGCTTCTATTGTAATTTGCTACTTATACTTTTCTCTTTATTGATTCATTTGTACCAGTGGTCAAATTTTACATTCAGCCATTTATATGGCACAGAAAAAAAAATAATTTAGTCTCAGGTTGGGCATACAGCTTGATGGTATGGGACTTATCTAGTATGTTTGAGGTTTTTGGTTTAGTCCCAATACTACAAATAAATAATGAATAAGCAAAAATAAGGCTCAGGATAAAATATGAAAGAACTGTTTTGAACCTCACTCTTTTCCACCAAGTTTGATAATACTATTATGTAAATTAACACTTTATGACACTCTTACAGATTTACTGCTAAGTGGAACTACTGGTCAGTGACCCAGCATGTGCCAACCTGCTGTGATTTCTTTTACTTTTTTTAAAGTAGGCAGGTTTGTTGTTAAAGTTAATACAATGCAGATTTGCCCATAATTAAGTCTTTGTTAGGAAATGTAAGTTATATTAATGAAATAATTTGCCCCTTTAATTCTGTTAGTCCCAGCAAGCCAAGCCAGTGAGAAAAGACCGCTCTGCAGAAGAGACCTTCCAGCTCTCCCGGTGGACACCCTTTATCAAAGATATCATGGAGGTGAGACCCCAGCCTCCCACTAGCCCTGAGCGCCTCTATGGCTGCTTCTTTCCTCATTACCTGTCATTGTAAGCATAGCTCACATACACGAGTTTCTGGAGTGCTCAGAGTGGGTCACAAAAGAAAGCTTTATTTAGTGGGGTTTTTTTTAGGCAAAAGAGCTCTTGAAGTCCTAAGGACCTCAGAAAAATTCACTATCCATAAATAAATAAAAATGAACATACACATGCTTCATGGAAAACACTGCTATTCTTTTAAATACCTATGTAACATAACTTAATTTGAATGACAGTTGAACACAGTGACATTTATATATGTCTTCTTAAAATGATAAGCTGTGCAGTAGAGGTCCGTGCCTTTAATCTCAGCACTCAGGAGGCAGAGGCAGGGGGATCTCTGAGAGTTCCAGGACAGCCAGGGCTACACAGAGAAGCCCTGTCTAAAAAAACAAAGAAACAAAAAAGGTATGTGATTAAACTGTGTGCCCACTGTAGTTTGTCCTTAATGTCAGCAGGTGAATATGCTTTTAGTGCTGTTTGCTCTTAGAAATAGCATTAAGTTATAAGAATTTTAAACTAATTTAAAAATTGCCTTAGGAACTCAATAAAAACATTTTTTTTCCAGCTTTCCTTTGACTAATTATAGCTCTAATTTCTACTTTCCTTTTGGTGCTAATACTTTGCTGTTATTCTGCTTTTCAAAATTAATTTTACATCATTTGTAAACGCATGAACACATCCAAAAGATAGAAACAACTTCTTTATCTTCTGTAGTATACATTGTTGCCTCCCACCACAACAACAATTATGCAGAAGTAGTTTTTCTTAACTGGGTATTTTTAAAATGAAAATAAACTTGCTCAAACTCTTCAATGAGGTTTTGCTAAATCCAGAAACTGCACATTGGATCTGTGTCTGTCTTAAGTTAGGATTCCTCCTAACGTAAAAGATAATTTCTTCCTCTCTAGCAGTTTTATTAAAATCCTCCTGAATTGCTTTGTCTTTCTGTGCCCACTTTTCAGTGCCTTTGTGCTGTCTATAAAGAAAATCGTGTTGATTATCTAATAAAAATGTAACCATAATAAATTTTAAAGTATGAGCATTAACTTGTTGGTTGACCAAGTATATATTATTATATTAATAAAGCATTCATAATCTGTTTATATATTATAAACATATATCTAAATATATCATATACAGTAGCACTGAGAAAAGAGTTGTTTTTTTTTTTTTTTTTAATCCAGTGAACAGGAAAACATTCCAGTTATTAGATTGTCTTCAGTGTCTCAGGGATGGATATGTGCATAACTGCTATGAAAGACAGTAGCCTGGATAACATTTAGAAATCTCTAGCATCCCTAGAGCTGAAAGATTTTCATACCATTGCAGAACCCTCCAGTAAAGAAAGGCAGATCTGAAATATGTCTGTTTAATATGTGAATAAATTAGTACATTAATTTTTTATTATTTTAATTATGTGTTTATATGTTTGGGTGTGTGCACATGAGTGTGGGTGCCCATGGAAGCCAGAGGCCTGGGCTCCCCTGGAGCTAGAGTCGGGGCCTGCCGAGGGTGCTGGGAACTGAACTTAGTCCTAGAAGAGCAGTAAGTGCACTTTACCGCAGAGCCATCTCTCCAGCCCTGCTGTATTGATCTTTACTGCAGTAGGATTTATGGCTATAAAGAAGGGCTATGCATCTTTAATGTTCATTAGAGCTGTGTACAAACAAATGTCTGGTACTACATTGTCTTGATGGTGTTAATGGCTTTCTTCCCTAGGATGCCATCGACAATAGATTAGATTCCAAAGAATGGCCGTATTGTTCCCGGTGCCCAGCAGTGTGGAATGGCTCTGGAGCTGTAAGGTAAAGCTCTGAACATGTTTGTGCTAGGACACTACAGAGCGGTAATTGAAAATGTCACACAGTGTTCACTTTGAATCATATATTAGTAACATAAAAGGTAGTTTTTCTTCAACTATAACCTAATTAAATGAATTTAGGAAAGCATACTTTATATAATAATACTTTTATAAACTATCACCTCCCCACACAGCTGTTTCCTTATATAGCGTAGTTCCCACCCTACCTTCTGTTTTGTGCTCTGGTTTATTCTATTTTTTTTTTTTTATCTCTAATTGTCTTTAATCATTTACCTATGTATCTATAGTTTTTTTCTGACTGTATTTCTACCCTATGTATTCAATTGTGCTCTGTAGGGATTTTGTTTTATTTTTGTTTTTAATTCTTTATATGGATGCACAAATGACACAGCACATACACAAAGGTCAGACACAACTTATAGGAGACAGTTCTCTGCCTCCACCATGTGGGTTGTGAGCATTAAATCTAAGCCATCTGGTTCGGCTGCTTTCCCTAAGGAGCCATCTCATGACCCATGAAAAGTTTTTCTTGAAATTTGGCTTCTATCAATTTAACTGTGTTATGTTGCTTGTTTATTATACCTGACCCGGGGCAGGGGGATGCTTTTTTTCATCTTCATCAGATTTGGGGGTTTTTTTAGTATTGTATTTTTGAGCTGTGTTGTGTTTCCTGGTCCTTTTCTCCCTGCTGACCTCTGAAGACTTGGTGTTGTCCTGGAGTCTCTGGACAGTGCTTTCCTCTCTCTCTGTTCCTCAGCTGTCTCATACTGTTCACCTTTAGTTCCTTTGACGGTCACGGCCGCTCTCAAGCGCATCTGCTGACCGTATTCATTGTGTGGCCCATCCACATTCGCCTTTGGGTTTTCGTAGTTTTCATCTTGACTTTTGTTAGTCTGTGGTGCTGAAGGTGACCGAGGGCAAGGTAGCCCACGGCAGCTAGTCACTGTTGCTCTCCTGTCATCTCTGCTGAGAGTGCATTGTTAGCTGCCATGTGGGTGCTGGGAATCGAACCCGGGTCCTCTGGAAGAGCAGATGGTGCTCTTAACCGCTGAGCCATCTCTCCAGCCCCCTTAACCTGACATTTTTTAAGTCTTACACTCAGATAGATGTAGATGTGATGTAGATATAATCTGCTTTGGAGACTTTGCTCAATACAACCTCTGCTTTTACTAAACTGACTTTCTACCAAAGTGCTGACCACATTATTTTTTGTGTAGCTACTACATTTTATTGAAAGTGGACCTTTTAGATAATATAGTAGAAAAACTCTTGAGTTTCTTTCTATGATAAGTTTTTAAAAATTTGTTTTTAATTATGTGTATGTTAGAGGAGTGTGTGTGCGCGTGTGCAAGTGTTCACGCAGTTGAGGAATTTTGGATCCCTCGGGGCTGGAGTCACAGGCCCCCTTGTAAGAGTCACGCTCTCAGAACGTCTCTCCAGCCCCCTCAGCCCAATTTGTGCAGACTTAAGTATAGACTTCTTCTCTCTTGCTGTGTAAAGTCACATAGGCCTCTTGGGGTTTGGGGTTTTGTTCTCCTCAGCTTGGCTTAGTGGCTGTTTCTGTCTGTAGTTTAGCGAGCAGCCATTGTGTGAGCAGACATTGTCATTACTTCAGGCATGTCCCTTCCATCTGCTGTTGATCACACTGCGGACTAAGGAGCACACATTAACATGACCAGTTCGTGGGCTTGCTCTGCCCCTTCTCATCTTTTCCCCATGGTCTTGAGTCTCCCACATGTTAGTTGACAGTTAGCAGAGCTTACAGAGCACATCCTTGAGTGTCTGTTTGCTTTTAGTTCTCCTTCCTGTCCAGTCTCTGACAGATGTGGTAGACATCGCAGGTGTCCTTGGAATCCCAGCAGTGGCTGTCCCCTTCCCCTTCCCGTTCCCGCACCTCCTAGGTCCTGTCAGCCTCTTCTTCTCTTCAGATCTCACTCTTGCAAGACTATGATTTCCTAAAACATTTCAACAAGTAGACTTTCCAGGGATAGTAGGTCTTCACGTAAAACAAAAGAAGAGCTGGAAGGATGGCTAGGGGTTAAGAGCACGGACTGATCTTCGAGGACCCAGGTTCAATTGCCAGCACCCAGAAGGCAGCTCACAACTGTACTCCAGTTCCACAGGACCCAACACCCTTCTCTGGCCTCCATAGACACTGCCTACACATGGTGCACAGACTTACCTGTAGGCAAAACACCTCACACACAAAATGCAAATTAAACAATACCTAAACATTAAAATAAAATAACATTAGCTCTCTAAGTAAAAATGCTGAACTAGACTGAGTGATTTTTATTTTAGTTTTGGGCATCCATCCATCAGTCATCCCCCAGGCTACCCTTGAACTCTTTGTCCTACTGCTGCATCCCCCCAAATAAAACTGTAAGTGATTTATTTCAATTGAAATCTGAAGTGGGGCTATGCTGTCTTTGCCTACTGTGATAAAATTGTTCCCTGATTAGATGTTTCATTAAGATCAAGACAATGATTCCAAAGGTGAGTTTGATTGAGTCTACATACAGCATGACTTTGGGAATGCTTATAACATGTTTGCTTTATTTTTTACTTTCTAGTGCTCGCCAGAAACCCAGAACTAACTATTTAGAGCTGGACCGGAAAAATGGGGCAAGGCTGATTATCTTTGTCATTGGAGGAATTACATACTCTGAGATGCGTTGTGCTTATGAAGTTTCTCAGGCACATAAATCCTGTGAGGTTATTATTGGTAAGATTCCCATCTTTTCTGTTTCTTAAATGTTTAAGGCAAAATTATACATGGGAAAATTTAAGACTATATTATTGTATACAGAAAAAGAATCATGAAACATGTTTTTTAAAATTGCCTGGAGTTTTTTTTTCCCAGTTGGTATTTTGATAATTTTATCTTAAAATATTATGATTTTTAGGGGCTTGAGCTTACTTCTTTAAAACCACATTTCCTGATATTATTTGCTGTGATCATTAAATGCTTTTGTGACATATTAATACATTTTTACTTTAGAAGTATTTGTTTTCATGTATATGGGTCTAACATTGCTGAGACTATATGGAACTGAGTTTTAAAATACCAGCCTGGGCTACAAGATGGCTGGCTCAGTGGGTAAAAAATGCTTGCTGAGTGAGCCTGACATTCTCCAGTCCCAGAGCCCAGGGTAGCAAGGGAGTACGCACTCCTGAGAGTTGCCTCTGGACACATGCGCCTGCATGGACACATGTGTATGCGAACACACTCATAGTGAAGTCGATGAGACTTTTCCTCAGTAAAGCCATTGATGGGTAAAGTCTCCTGACACGGGGAGCCGCAAGAGCTGTGTGACAGGCTTGAGTCATGGCACTGCCTAGAGATGACAGCTGCTTCAGTCACACTGTGATAGGCAAGATCCCCATTCTTCTCTTTACTAGACCCAGTGCACAGCACCAGTCAGACAAAACGCCAGTGTTTCTGAAGAGCATGGAGCATGCTTGATGACAAGGGCTGACATGACTTCTATAAACATGCTGTGGAAGTTTTGTTCCAGTGCCCCAAACATTGGTGTATGTGAAAGACAAGATTTTAAGCCAAAGAAATTTTTTTTTAATTCTGAAAATGTGTAATTTCTTTCAGGTTCTACACATATTTTAACACCCAGAAAGCTCCTGGATGACATAAAAATGCTGAATAAATCAAAGGACAAAGTCTCCTTTCTTAAGGAAGAGTAGCTTCTTTATTGTTGTTTAGAAGTCTTTGTTAATATGCTAACAGATCTAAGATGTTGCATTCGTAATTTAAACAGTGTAAATATTTTATAGAGTAATGTGCTTTCCAAGTATACTTCTTAAGGGACCTGGATTTATCATTTCTAATAATTGAAATGCTGTTGCTGCTTTGTATAAGATATAACATTAAAGTGCTTTCTAATCAGGAAGCTTTCACCTTTGGAGCAGAATCTGTTAGAGCAATGGGTGGTTTTTATTGCCTGTATACATACTAATTACTTACTGGATACTTACGCTGAAATACAGTGTTTTGGGACAAAATGATTTTAAATGAAGAGATTATAAAAGCAAAAACTGTAAATGTATGTATGATAGAATTATTTCTTATAAATATAGTTTCTTAAAACTGAATTTCATAATTTTATGTATAAAATAATTCCAATTATTAATATGATTTCACTGTGTATATTACCTGCAAGATACTTCTAAAGAACACAGTTTTATATGTTTGAGATCATGCCTGATCAAGTTAGAAACCAAAAATAATCATGAGCATTCTAAGAAAATAAATATATAGTTAGAAAATTTTCTGAGTTTTTATTTCTTTTTTGACTCTGAATTGAAACCAGAAAGAAGACAAAGAAGAGCCTGTAATATTCCCATCAATTTAATAACTAATCATTTTCAAAACAATGTATTGTCTGTGTGAGGTTTGCTGCTATAGATATGTCTACAAGTGTTGTGTTACATAAGGGAGCATCATTTCAGATTCTCTGCTTGACTGTGGAGCATTCTAACTTTGAATGTCTAACTCTGAACTGTTCAGACTTTTGACTTTACAAATAATGCTGCACTATCTGGCTGCACACCTCTGCTGACTTACACAAATTTTTCCACAATGCAAATGTGTTACCAGTAAGTAGCACAGCCTGTGTGTGCTTAGACTGTTAGTGGGTACCATTGCCTTTGTTGCTGTCTTCCAGCCTGGGATCAAACATATGATCTCACCCTACCATTAAGCTACACCCCAGCAGTCAGGGTTCTCTAGACTAGCAGAACTTATAGACTAGATCGATATCTGTCTCTCCTTTCTCCACCCCCCCCCCATCCAGCTGGTTCAGCAATGGCTGTCTATAATGGAAGGTCCAGCAATCCAGCAGTTGTTCAGTCTACAAGGCTGAACGTCTCAGCTGGTCTTCTGTATACTCCAGAATCCTGAAGAAGTAGGCTCAAATGCCAGCAAGGGTTAAAACAAGCAGGCAAAGAGCAAGGCATTTTTCTTCCAGGCCCTTTATATAAGCTGACAGCAGAATGGGTGGCCCACATAAGAGGTGAATCTTCCTGCCTCAAAGATCCAGGTTAGAAGTGAGTCTTCCCACCTCAAATAATTTAATTAAGCAAAAATCCCTCACAATTGTGCCCTGCCATTTCTGGGTTTAGTTATTTCCAGATACAGTCAAGTCGACAACCAAGAACAGCCATTATAGTTGTTATGCAATCACTTTTCTCTTTTGACTTCAGATGTCACTCTAGGATTATAAACTCACTCGGTTTCTTCTAGACTATCTTGACTTCCTGCTGTTACTTTTATCCATCTGGAATTGACATTAAAGAATGGGTGTGTATGTTCAATACTGACCCCCTAGTGGTCGACATTGCTGTGCCTTACCTCCCCCCACCATGCCACTGAGAGGAAAGAAGAGCCGGAAGTGAAGTTTTGTGGACTCTGAGGTGGAAGCCTGTCAGTCATAGGCATTGACTTTGTCAAGACATGGAAGGCAGGAAGGAGGCAGAGGCCACCTGTAGCCGTGCTGGTGCAGCCAAGATGTCTGGAGCCATTAGTCCCCAGTCTTGGTGCCTTGTCATGCTTCCTGCCTCTGAGGTGGCACTCACTTCTTATCCCCTTGGTTATAGGTAGTGACAATGATCTTAATTCCTATTTTCTGTATCCATGGATTTTTTTCCCCCATGGTTTTATAAGAGTCTAATTCTTTTCAGATTATAATTACAACTCTTTTTCACTAATTGTTATTGCATGCATATATGTATATACATATCTATTCCTAAATATAGCCTATTTAGTCCATATAATGCTAATTTTCTCTTAAATCCCTTTCTGTTTAAAATAGAGGATGGGGCTAGAGAGATGGCTCGGAGGTTAAGAGCATATTGATCTGGGTGGCCCATGCTGTTGCTGAGGACCATGTCAGGGTCCATCATCCTGCTCCAGCTGGGATCTGTGATAACGTCCATGGCCCATGTGTGCATGGGTGTCATTGGAGCCATGCTGTGCTGAGCCAGCCCCACCCTTCACTAGCCTGAGGTAGCTGGCCCTGCCCCTTGGTGGATTCAGCAGGTGAGCTAGCGTTTACCCCCTGTCCCCCTCCTCCGCCACCCCTCACTACAGACATACACCTCGCCTGGGCAGCACTCTAGAGCTGACCCTGTGGTCTGGATGCAGGTAAGCTGTCCCCAAGGACATAAGAGCAGGAGAGCTGACCCTGCCCACCTCCCAATATTCCCTGTACAGCAATCAGGAAAGAGGGCTCTGCACTTTAGGCAAAACAAAAGAGCTCACCCTGGTGATGTGAGTGTGGAAAACCCAGATCTGAGGAACTAAGAGCAGGAGAACTGGCCTCACTCCTTGCTGTAGACCACATTGGGTAAAGCAGCCGAGGGAGAGCTGATAGGCTGACCAGCCCAGCTACCATCCAAGCCCAGTACCAGAGCGATGAGGTGGTCCACCCCAGCAAACATCGAATCTATGAACTGTTGGAGCATGTAAAGGAGACGAACCTACAGATCTGAAACAGCAGGATCTTCATGACTCAAGACAACAGTAAGATGTCTAAGAGGAGCCTCAATGAGAGCCTGTTATTGGCGGTTAGCAAAAACCAGAGGTCTCGAGCCAGACCAATGACTTGTGGCAATGATCACTTGTAAATAAAGATGGACAGACTGACTAAAGAGACAGACTGTGTCTCAACAGGCCACACTACAGCTTCCACAAGATTCTTTTGTGTGGTCTGCTCTCTCCATCTTGTGGATTCTGGGGATCCAGCTCACGTGCCAGCCTTGGCAGAAGGGGCTCATTCCTAGCCAGCTCAGCAGCCCAGAAGGGTGCAATTTTAAATTTGCCTACAAAATGGATAGTCAAGTTCTAGTTACATGCACTTATGCCCCGAGGAAAGACACCCAAGTTACAGAATTAGTAAGAAACCCTGTAAGTCGGAGCCTGGCACTTCGACCTTCTAAAGCCATTGCCCTGTTACAGTCTTAATATTGTTCCCATGGGCCATGTTTTAAATAATGTTCCCTAGTTGCTGGTGCCATTTTGGGAAACTGGGAAACCTTTAAGAGGTAGGACCAACTGTGGTGAAATTTTATGTATCCTGTAAGAAATAAAGCTTACCTGAAGATAAGAGGACAGAGCCAGCCATAGCGGTTAGGCAGTGGTGGCTATACCTTTAATCCTAACACTCGGGAGGCAGAGGGAAAGTGTAGTGGGAAACCAGGTAAACTCTGATGACATCAAGGAACCGAAGCAGGGCAGGGCGTGGTCAACTGGAAAGAGCCCCGGAAGAGGAAAGAGCCTGGCCCTTTTTTTTAACCTGTGGTGTGGTTAAAAAAGACCGCTCAGTTTAGACCTCTCCTGCACGCTGTTTCTCCCTTTTCCCCTCTGAATACCCTCTATGCCATTAGTGACTTTAAAATAAATATTACCTAAATATATAAATATAGCGGCCTGATAAATTCAGTGACATCTGGTGCCCAATGTGGGGCTATTTTCACGGAACCCGGCCGGGTCTCCTAGCTGCAGGGCTTGGGCCAGCTTGGATTCGGGGCTTGCTCCTGGCCATGTGGATCACCTAGCAGCGCCAGTGAGAGCAGTAGGTGAGCAGGAATCTGAGAGACTGGGTGTCTGTACACTGGCTGCTGCAGCCGGTTGTGGTGGTGCACGCCGGTAGGATTTGCTGAAGGAGGCAAAGGCTGCACCAGGGGAATTGGAATCACCATTTTGTTCCGGGCGTTGCTGCTGCTGCTGCTAAACGCAACTACAACACCTGCTGGTCATAAGTCCTCATTACATCCAAGTAAGATAATTGCTTTTTTTTTCTTTCACAACTGATAAAATAACTGTTCAGAATTTTACCCACTTTTTCACAATGGTGATAAAAGATTATTTTCAAGATTATGCATTTAGAGGCTATCTCAACCCAAGAGTTCTTTTGCTTTTTTGTGTGATAATATACTTACTTTATACCTACCTATTTTAAAAGATCCCAGCATAGAAATAAACACATACTCAATAGGGTGTGTGAGATACATAAAGATTCTAAGACAACTTTACTTGCTAAGATGTGTGACATGGATGAATATTTTAAGACAATTAAGAAGTTTGCTTCTTCCGTAGAGGAGAGGTCTACATTGGTTAGAGAAAAATACAGAGTTTATATTGATAAAAAAAAAAAATAAAAACTAATAAAACATGTTCAAAAAAATAAAAAAAAATAGTAAAACATGTAGAGACTGAGAGAATTTTCCACTCTATAAAACTGTTAAAAAGTTCATTTATACAAGACCTTAAAACACTACAAAAGAGCATTACCTCTAGGTTACAAGATTATGAGGGTTGTATGGCGATAATAAAAAAAGATTCTGAGGCAACATCTGCTCAAGACAACCCAGAGCCTCCTCTTAAAAGATATTACAATAGAAAAAATGCTCTACCTAAGTGGTTACAATGAGGGGACTACCCCCTACTCCTCCAACATTATTTCCAGTTGTGATAAAAAAAAAAAATCACGTAAAAAGGCTTTAGATAACATAAAATATAATTATGAACCTATCCACATGCAATATCTAAAAACAATAAAAAAAAAGCCATAGTGACATATGGTATACAATCATCTTTTATAAAGCAATTCATAAATTTGTGGTCAACACAAAATCAAATAATTCCTAATGACTAAAAAAATTTGGCAACTGTAGTGTTAGACACTAGTCAAAGCTTACAGTAGAGAAATTGGTTTAAAAAAGAGGCTAGAGCCTTAAAATCTCAAGATCAAACTAAAAATGTTACCATCTCCAGAAAACAAATCCTTGAGAAAGGCCAGTTTGCTGATGTATCAATTCAGACTACTTATGATGACCATGCCCTGTTGCTGTGCCATACTGCTGCCTTAAATGCTTGGGAAAAGGTTTTAGACCCAAGACAGAAAATTGAGTCATATTCTCAGGTTAAACAAGGTCCAAAAGAGCCTTATACAGACTTTTTACAGAGGTTGACTCAAGCTGTAAATAGAGCAGTGTCAGATTCAAGAGTTCAGACACAACTAATACTCTCTTTGGCCTTTGATCATGCTAATATGACATATAAAAAATTGCTCATGCCATTAAAGATCAAAAGTGCACCCCTAAAAAATACATTCAACTTATAATTAATGCCAAATCTCTACATACTGATGAAAAAAATTAGATAAGACAAGCCATCGCTAATGTTAAAATAAAAACTCAAAGCATCATTTGTTTCAATTGTAGTAAGCCAGGCCATATAAAAAAAAATTATAGGCAAGATATCTGATCTGTCTGGTCATCTGTGAGTTCAAGGCTACCCTCAACTATACAATATTAATCCAGTCTAAAAGCCAGAGAAAGAAACGAAAGGGCAGAGGAGTTAGGAGTTCAGCCCTTCCCCTTCCTCCCTTCCCTCTCCGCATTCAGTCTGTGGAGACAGGATTGGTCCCTTTTGGTTGGGGAATTGTCGAGGTGAGAAGTGGCCGTTGCTTGCTTCTCTGCTGGTCTGATCTTTAAGCATTTATCCCAATATCTTGCTCCAGGTTTTTATTATAAGGCCAATTAGGATTTGAGCAATAGCTAACCTGATCGGAGCAGGCTGTTGGGAGTGGTGGCCCTTTGAAGCTGATCCTTGGCCTGAGGTCCCTGCTGTGTGCTCTTGTTTCCTGGGCCACCATGACTAGAACAGCCCCTGCCACCCTCTTCCCACCATGAGATGATCCACCCTACCTCCCTACTGTGGTGCTCTGAAAGCCTCAGAAACCGGGAGCCAAAACAATCCCTTCTCCTTGAGTGCTTTCTGCCAAGTATTTTGGTTGTAGCACTGCAAAGTGTAACACAATTTCATCAAAAAAAAAAATCAGTAAATTGAGTTTGAGGATCCCATTGGCTTTTGGCACTTTCATGGATAGAGAAGCTGAGTGGAGCAAGTGAGCCTTTCAGTCAGAAAACAAAGAACTATGGTACTTTCATAGCTGATAGTTGTATCCCTTGCAAAGGGTAAAGCAGAGATCTCTTTGTCATGGTAGCACAGGTTGATGGGCCCTCTTTTGATTGATGACTGAACCTCCTGATTTAAAAAATAATAACTAACTGGCCAGTTTTAAAGTTCACTTTGGCTGCTTAGTACTTAGCACAAGTGCTGTGGGATTATGCTCTTGTACTTTGTAAATATTTGTCCCTTCTACTTGTTTAATAAAATGCTGATTGGCCAGAAGGCAGACAGGAAGTGTAGGTGGAGCTACAAGACTAAGAAAACTCTGGGAAGAGGAAGAGCAGAGCAGAGATGCCGGAGATGCCGGAGATGCAGAAGAAGCTGGATGAGAATGCTGCTCTGAGAAAAGGTACTAAGCCATGTGGCTAATCATGGGTTAGTTTAAGAGTAAGAACTAGCAAGTAGTATGCCTAAGCAATGGGCCAAATAGCATGTAATTAATATAAGACTTTGTGTGATTATTTGGGATTGTTAGTATGGATCTTGGGGGCTAGGCCAGGCTAGAAACTTCTTACTACACACAAGTAGCTTAATTCTAGTTATGACAGCTGATTTAAAAAGAAAGAAAGGAAGAAAGAAAAAAAGAAAAGAAAGAAAGAGAAGAAGGAAAGAAAGGAAGAAAAGCCTTGTTATAGAGCTCTGGCTAGTCTGAAACTTACTATGTCGACCAGACTGGCCTGGAACATGCTGCAGTCTGCCTACCTCTGCCTCCTGAGTGCTGTGATCACAGGGGTGCCCCATCACACCCAGTTACCTCCCATCAGTTTCAGTTGATGCTCCCTCTCGCTCTCAGGCTGCTGTCATAGGTCTTTGCTCTCCTCTTGCAGTATCTCAGCCTGAACTAAACTTAGCCACAAAGTCAGAGTTACCTTTAAGCTAGCCTCTACATTATCTCTAGGTACACCGAACCTAGTCCCAAAGCTATGCATGGCTGCTCTGAGCTAGACACATAGTTGCAGCTGCCCAGATTGGTGTGAAGACCTCAAGTGAGGCATTCAGTGTCTTCTCAGAGCTGCTGAGCCAAGCTGGGGCCTGGGAAACCCATAGTCCAACCTTTAGAGGATAGAGTTGGAGGCTGGGGTGGGGGGGTCAGATAATCTGCCATTGTCATAAAGGAGTTTAAGGGACAGACAGATGGTTCAGAGGGTGGAGACATTTGCCTTGTAAGTCTGATGACCTTCATTCAATTTCCAGAACCTGTGTAAAGGTGGAAGGAGAAAACCACAGAATTGTCCTCTGACCTTCACATGTGTACTGTGGTACAGTGTATCAACACATACACACACAACACACACATACACTAATAATAATAACAACAATAAAGTATTTAAGTAACTCAAAAGCTTTTCTGGTATTCTGTGAGGGAGTGTTACAAATTTTCATAAGCCCTGTGATGGCTATTTTTGGTTATCAACTTTATTGTAGACTAATATTTTAAGGTGTGTTACTTTTGTTTATGTTGCATTTGCTTTACTCTGTGAAGCTGTGTTCCTGTGCCTGTCTAGAGCACCTGTGACCTAGTAAAGAGCTGAATGGTCCATAGCAAAGCAGGAGAAAGGACAGGCGGACAGAGTATGTAGGAGAAAAAATCTAGGAAGAAAGAGGAAGAAGGAACAAGAGAAGGAGGAGGACTCCAGGGCCAGCCACTCAGCTAAACAACCAGCCACAGAATAATAAACAAAGGTATACAGGAATAAAAAAAAAAAACAAAAAACCTAGAGGCAAAAGAAAGATGGGATAATTTAAAGAAAGCTGGCAAGAAACAAGCCAAGCTAAGGCCCAGCATTTATAATTAAGAATAAACTTCTGTGTGTGACTTTGGGAGCTGAGTGGTGGGCCCCTCAGAAGAACACAATTTAACTACTCTGCCTCTTGGATCAAAATGCTCCTTTCAATTGGCTAGCAGACTGGGGACAGAATTCCTGTATCATACTTCTTTGGGTAGACAGCCATTGTTGCACAAAGTAGATCCCAGCCTGTAAACCATTCTAATAAATCCCCTTTGTGAGTGTGTGTGTGTGCACACGCACACACATGTACATGTTCATTTAATAAATTCTGTTCCCCTAAAAACCCTGACTCACACAAGCCCTGATAAACAGTTTTAATGATTTCTATTTACTGATGACTGCCTCTTTATATATTCTTGAGTTCAAGAGATCATTAAACACCTGTGGTATAAACATTGTTCTGGTTGGCCTTTGTCAGCTTTGACACTAACTAGAGTCACCTGGAAAGAGGGACTGTCAGTTGAGAAATTGCCTCCAAACTGGTCCATAGACCTGTCTGTGGGGCATTTTCTTTTTTGATGGCTGATTGATGTGGGTAATGCTACCCCTGAGTAGGTCATCTAGGGTTACATAAGAAAGCAAGCCAGTAAGCAGTGTTGCTCTGATGCTCCTGCCTCTGCATCTGCTCTAACTAACCTGGACTGGGACTGGGAAGTGTAAGCCAAATAAAGGACCCACCCACCCTACCTGAGAGTTGTTTTAGGTCACACAGCAGCAGAAAGCAAACTAATGCAGAAATAGCATACACAGAACAGGAAAGGAGGCAAAACAAATTTTGTCTTTTCCCAAACTCAGTTTTAGTTTATATAGCTTACTTAAGGTCTTTGTGCATCATTCTAGAAAATACGCCATATTGTCAGGTGCCTGTATCTCTTGCTGTTATATTAGTTGCTTTTTCTCCCTAAATGCTGAAAAAAATCCCTAAACTAAGGGATGAAGGGTTTATTTTGCCCATAGTTCTGAGGGTTCAGCCTGTCATAGCCAGGAAGTACAGCAGGAATGTGAGGCATCTGGTCATGCTGCAGCCACAGTCGGGAACACTGCTGCCCCATGCGCTTCCTCTGATTTATCCAGTGCAGGAGCCCAGCCCATGGAGGCTACCATTCCTGGTGGAGCTTCCTGCCTCAGGTAAACTCTCTAGAAATGCCCACACAGTCATTCCCAGAAGTTGTCTCCTAAGCAATCCCAAGTCCTGTCAAGTTGACAATCAAGATTAACTGTCACAAGTTTGTCCCTTGTCGACCTAACACCCAAACACATTGTTTTAAACCATAACATTCCACTCCTGGACCCCCAAGTCTCATGTTCATCTCATGCAAAATGCATTTAGTCCATCGTTCAAATTCCTGTCCCAATGTCGTTCCACAGCAATGTAGAGGGGACTTCGCCATGTCAGCTCAGGTTGACTGAGCTTTTATGAGAGTCTCCTCTGAAATTGAAAGCAATCTCATTGAACTGTAAGCCCCTATAAAATAAGCAAGTTACATACTGCAGGTATGCAGTGGTGTAGAGTAAAAGGGAGGAATGGGGGCATAATTGGTGTAATAGTCTTCTACTATAACAGGCCCCAAACCTTAGCGCAACTGATGCCATTCTAGAGACACCATTATGACCTTAAACTCCATGTGTAGGCCCCAACACCAGCCCAAACAGTAACAAAGACCCAATCCATCGGAGCCCTGGACAATGTTTCCAGAATCCAGAAAAGTCTCTAAATGTAATAACCTTGCTACTTGGTTTCTGTAGTTCTGCCTCTGGCTAACTGTTCTTGCTAACAGAAGTGTGCCAAACAGGATATAGATACTGTGCATAAAAGACAAAGAACCGTAGGCTCAGGGCCACATAATTTGGGCAAGTTCCCCATGCAGCTGCTGAGAGGCAATACAGACTTTCTATTCAGCTTTTAGAATGTCCCTGTATGTTCCCTCTCTGGTGGACTTACCTCAGATCACTATCGCTGTGATAAACACCATGACCAAAGCAACTTGGGAAAGAAAGGATTTCCTTGGCTTACAGTCATGGAAGGAAGTCATGACAGGAACCTGGAGGCAGGTTTCATGAAAGAATGCTGCTTACTGGCTTGCTACCCATGGCTTGCTCAGTCTGCTTTCTTATACAATGAAGAACCACCTTCCCAGGGGTATCACTGCCCACAGGGGGCTTGGCCTTTCCTACATGAATTATTAATCAAGAAAATGCCCCATAGATGTGTCCACGGTTCTTTTGCTGAGGCTTCTTCTCAAATGATTCTAGTTTAGGGACATTTAGAAATGGAGTAAATGCATTTTGCATTATATCAACATGAGACATAAGGGACAGGAATTGAATATTAGGCTTTTAAAAAGTATATTGGGGGCTAGAGAGATGGCTCAGTGGTTAAGAGCACTAACTGTTCTTCCAGAGGACCTGAGTTTGATTCCCAGCATCCATATGGCAGCTAACAACTGTCTGTAATTCCAAGATCTGCTACCCTTATACAGTTATACATGCAGGCAAAACACCAATTTACATAAAAAATAAAAATAAATACTTTTTTTTTTAAAGTGTGTTTGGGGGCCAGGTTCTTAAGGAAGGACTTGTGACAGTTAATCTTGATTGTCCACCTGACAGGTCTTGGTATAGTGTAGGGGACATCCGTGGGTGTCTATGAGAGTAATTCTAGAGAGTTTAACTGAAGTGGAAAGCCAGGGAGTTTTGGAGGATGCTTGAATAAACACACTGGAGTCTGACACAGAGAGCCCTCTTCATCCAGAGTTCACTATCAAGACATTTAAACAGCACAGGACAGCTTGCTAAGACCATGTATGTTCAGTTCCTTAATTCCATCTCACTCATATTCTCAAGACCTAAGAAGGAAGAATTCAGACAGGTTCTTGACTAGAATGTTACACAAAGATCTCTAGGCCAGATCCCAATAGAGCCCTGGCTCTGCTGTTCACATTTTCCTCAGCATTCTGAGGTTCTTCCTCACCCACCTGAAAGGCTATAAGCTCTGCTATGTTACTCCTAGCATTTCTGTAGCCAACAGTGGCAGACTCTTCCATGTTCCTCTCTCAAACCAAAGGTTTGAGAGTATTCCAAAGGTCTGTGTAGTATTAAGTTTCTGGCCCAGCCTTTCGGACCTAGCCCTGAGGTTCAGACCCACTTACAGCCCCACTGCCCCTTAGCACCAAATAATCACACAAAGGCTGATACTAATTTTACACTGATTGACTTAGGGCCCAGGCATATAACTTGGTAACTCCTTCATCTTAACCCATGATTCTAATCTTTAGCTATGCGGCTTGGTTTCTTTTCTCAGCAGCATTTCAACTTCTTTCCTCTGTGTCTCCTGGTATCTTTCTGGCTTCTTGGTGGTATCTCTGCTCTGTTCTTCCTGTTCCCAAAGTTTCCTTAATCTGGTAGCCCCACCCATACTTCCTGTCTGCCTTCAGCCAATCATCATTTTTATTAAGCCAGTTGGTGGAACAATTATTTACAATGTAACAACATTGCTCCACTACAGGTCTGTTAGCCACAGACTCAGGTTTATCTCATCGGCAGCCCCACCTCTCAGTATCTGGTTTCTGTAGTAATTATTTCTCTTATTGCTCTGTCAAAAGCAAGTTCTAGAACAAAGGTTTAGGCTAGTTTTTGGTGTAAGAAGGATTCCAGCCCATCGTGGAAGAGATGACATCTGACAGTAGAACTGTGAAGTGGCAGGTCACAGAGTCACAGCCAAGAAGCAAGGAGATGACTTACAGGAACCCCAATCCCTTGCTCCTGTTATTCAGCTCTCTGGGAGTGCCATCCTCCCAGGTGCAGTCACACAGGTAATTCTCAACCCCATCAGGTTTACACACTTAACCACCATAACTAACACTTGAAGTTCTCAGCTCATTCTTCCCAGTGTCTGTAGAATATCCCGCCTAACCCTAACCCTATCTTTTCCCCAGGCCAATGTTAAGACAACACGGAACTCTCCTGTTCCCAAACAGCCACAGTAACTCCCAGGCAGTTGCAAAGACAGACAGTGTTTTACGTTATATTACTGAGCAATTATGTTTAGTAAGTAGGTTGGTGTATTCTGAGCACTTTTTCCTTAAAATCTTTTGAGTTTATCAGGATGTGAGCCATTGTAAGTTGAGAAATGGTGTCGTGTTGCCCTGCAGCAACATGTTTCCCATCTTGCTGACACAATTTTATGAAACTTTCCAGACTAATAGATAAAAGTCTTTGTTTTATTGTTTTTATTGTATGGACAATTAGGAAGAACATAGATTTATTTTCACATAAATACATAAATACCAGAGGGCTGTTTGGTTTTTTGGTTTTGTTCTGTTTCATTGAAATACTTTGTGTAGCTCATTTCTTACAGTTTTTGTGTTTTCTCTAGAAAGGCATCTTCCTACACTTCATCATAAGTAAAATACTTGGGAGAAGAAGACCAAAAATTTGAACCCTTGGTAGCCTTGGCTGGAATTAGCAGGGTTTCAGCTGGTGCCTCCATTGCTGCGCTTTGGCCAGGTCTTCTGCAATGGATCTAATCATTTGGTCAGTGGTTTTTTTCAATATAGCTGCCGTCTTTAAGGCATGATCCAAAGGCGAGTTTAAAACCTACAGAGGGAAAGTCCAAATCTGTCAGTTACAAAAACTTACTAATGCTTCAGATAATTGGATTCACTCATTACTACTATTACAAGATGGAATGTTTGGAGCATTCTGCTTCCACCCAGTTTATTGCTGTTTTTGAGGGTTGGTCTCCTAGGAAACCAGTCAGGGATGGAATGTATTTGTCAAGGGAAAGGAGAGAAAAAAGATCAACAGGGACTGAGGAACATGAATCAGAGGGTGAGGTCAGCAGCCTGCTGGCCTGTTTCTGCTGCAGAGAAAAAGAAGAGCTTGGGGATTATGGAAGGGAACTGAGAGTGGTTGCCCATGGATACTCCATTGGTATGAAAGTAACCCAGGGGTTGGTGTTACCAGTCTGAACATAGGAAGAGGCTGACATCCCTAACCAAGGTCACTGGAACAGACTGCAACCCTCAAGCCTGAGCCAGGGGAATCCTGCAGCTGAGGCACCACCCACCAACTGCTTTCTCCAGGAAGTTTCCTTTGGATCCACTTTAGGAATAATGCAAACCATGTGGCTGTTGAGGCCCTGTGTTTTTTTAAATCAGTGCTGAACAAAAATTGTTTTTAGCAGAACATTTTCTGCCTCTGCCTCTTCAGCATATCCTACCGGCCTGTGCCACCAGGACCGGCGCAGAACATTTTCTGAAAGCCAGTGGTTGACAGCTCTGTGCTCTTTGAGACCGTATGTCTGAACTGCAAGGATTTTCTCAATCCTCACCTTAGATTCTGTTTCTTCCATGCTATTACGGTCACATAAGGATTGGATTCCAGGAATCCTGAGGAAGTGGAGGTGGGCTGAGGGTGCTGCAGGGTCCATGTTACAGGTCAGGTAAGTCTTGGGATGTTTTCTAGAAGACAAAAGCAATTGTTACCTGTGTATGGCAGCAACCACATGCGCTCTCTCCCACTAGGCTCAGTGATAGCTTTGTGTGTGTGCACTCGGGTGTGCGCATGCTCTGTGTATGTGTGTGTAGTTAAGGGACGCTGCCTTTCACAGCACTTATAGGCCCCAGAGCAAACCACAGCTGAGTTTCAGGAGAAAGTGGTCCCTATAGCCAATGAGGCACAAAAAAGAGCTGCTCTTTGTGGTTGTTGTTGTTGTGGTTGTTGTTCGCTTTGTTTTGTTTTCTCCAGAGCAGAAAAAGTCAATACTCCAAAGAGATTCTTCTCTTGTCATTCTTTTGGGACCAACCTTTTACACTGCATAAAACACTATAAAACAAAACAAAACACCATCAAACAAAGACACACAAAAAAATTACCAATTACAATCCCTTGGCTTGAGTTCATTTCAGACTCCAGTGATCGGGCATGGCAGGGTAACCAAAGCAGTGGGGAAATGACAGAGGGTCTCTTTAAGTCAGTGGACCCCCCTACACTGCCTGCTGTCCTCTGAGGATCAACACTAGGTCTGCATGTGATGGACCATCTCCCTACACCATCTACTGTCCTCTGAGGATCAACACTAGATCTGCATGTGATGGACCACCTCCCTATACCATCTACTGTCCTCTGAGGATCAACACTAGGTCTGCATGTGATGGACCACCTCCCTATACCACCTACTGTCCTCTGAGG